>PGTU02015942.1:0-21686 GCA_002896215.2 Cicer echinospermum | reverse complement strand
GCTTGTGAAAAAAGCGATGTAATAGGTAGTTTAAATTCATGAAAGCGCACGTGTTTACAGCGCTTGTGAAAAAGCGCTGTAATAGGTAAGTTAAATTCAATGAAAGCGCATGTGTTTTACAGCGCTTGTGAAAGCGCTGTAACTTGATACGCGAAAGCGCTTCCTTTACAGCGCTTTTTTGACAAGCGCTGTAAAAGCCTCTAAACGTGATGCGCAAACGTTATATGATACTACAGCGCTTGTTTACAGCCTTGGCATCAAAAGCGCTGTAAAAGGTTCCGTTATTTTTTAAAATATAATTACAACAACGCTTGTTTATCGATGAGCCAATCGATTTAAATAATTAAATTTTAATTTTTTTGTTCTTTATACTTTCACACCCTTTAACATATGCATCCTCATAATTTCACATATTACATTATTAACTAGAATTTCTCATCAACCATAAACACAAAACTTCATACGAACTTTGACATTTAAAAATCAATGACAATGAGTCATAATTTTTTTACAAAATCTAAATTATCAAATTTAGAGCTACATAATATTCACTAGTTAAAAAAAAAAATATTATCTTCTATAACAGTCTAAAAGATACTAAAATTGATACAAGTGCTTCAAGCATTTCTATTAGTTCTAGAATCAAGTTTGCACAACGTTTGTCGAACATTCACCATTTCTGTCATCTTCGAATGGTTTGATTCATCCAAATATCTAAATATAAACATTGAAATAATAAATTTATCTAAATCATGTGACCATAAAAATCATTAAGTAGTTAATTAATACTAACTTTGAAAAAATCTATCACATACCAGCCATCCATGAATCAACAAGACCACTAGATACAATGTTCAACATATGTATCATAATCTAGTAACCACACTCATAACCTTTAGGTTGTCTTTGACACTAATTGAATATTATATGTAAATTATAATGAGTAAATATTATATAGATAAAAACATATAAATTATAATTGAAATTCATATATACTAATCTAAACAACTTACAATGGGAATGCTCCATGTGGGCTTGTTCTTTCTTAATCTTCGCGACTTATTATATTCACCCAAGCTCTACAAAAAATAAAATATTCATTAAAGTGTAGCAAATAAAATCACATAGAGATGAATTGACATATAAATAAATAAAATAACATCGTTTTAATGAATGCCAATTGGAACAGTTTTATTACTTTGTTCATTATATAGATGAAAAACATTGAAACTTGAAATTATTTCCACTAACTAATTATTTCCCTTTCCCTCTTTATGCTCCAATTTCTTAAGATTCAGGGGCTCTTACATCAACAATGAGAAAAGGGACGGTTTACCAAATCACATAGAGATGAATTATATTATTATATTATTATATTATTCACTACCTTTTAAAGCCATAAGCCTCTTAAAAAAAGTTTTGATATACAATAATGTTGTGCCATCAAGCATGTAGAAGGTCAGCATAGTCATTTCTAAAAAGATCTAATGTGCATTTGAAATACATATACCGGAAATACAATAAACACTTACAAATCGACGATGTGCGTGATATTTTTATTTGGTTTTCCTTCCCAATGAACATAGGAAGACTATAGTATTCTTCTTTGAAATCTACGACTAGGAGACCTTGTAGCATTCTTCTGATAAATTTGTAACTACGTTTCGGTTCTAGATCAGATTTCAAACACTAGCCATTGTCTGGTCCAACAATACAAATTTCAGTCCTTTTTTTTTTTCCAGGTGGTATTAAAATTGCCCTAAAAGTCCATATAAAATCGAGGACTGGGAGCCCATTGTAGGACTCTTCTCCTAAATTTATAACATGTTTCAAGTTCTGGATCAGATTTAAAACACTAGCCAACTTCTGATAAGAAAATACGGATTTCGGTCCTTTTTGTCAGGTGATTCGAAAATCGCTAGAAAAGTCCAGATAAAATCAAGGATCGGGACACCCTTGAATCATTCTTCTCCTATGTTTATATATGTTTAGGTTTCGGGTTAGATTTCAAACACTAGTCATCATTTGTTCTGAAAATACGGATATTGGTCCAATTTTTCCGGTGGTACGAAAATCACCTGAAACGTCTAGATTAAATTGTGGAACTGGGAGACCTTGTAGTATTATTCTCCTAAATTTATAATTGTGTTTCGGGTTCGGGTTAGATTTTCAAACACTAGCCATATTCTGTGTTTGAACATACGATTTTGGTCCATTTTATAGGGTGGTTCGAAATTCGCCTGAAAATTCCAGATGAAATCGAAGACCGGGAGACCCTTGTATCATTCTTCTCCTAAACTTATAACTGTGTTTCGGGTTGCATATCAGATTTCAAACATTAGTTCATCGTCTAGTCTAAAAAAATACAGATTTTGGTCCATTTTTTTTGGTGGTACGAAAATCAATTCAAAGTCCACATGGAATTGAGAACTGGGAGAACCTTGTAGCATTTTTTTTTCTCCAAATTTACAACTATGTTTTGGGATCTATGTCAGATGGTACAAAAATCCCATTAAAAGTCAAGATTAAATCGAGGTACGGGAGCCCATTGTAGCATTCTTCTCCAAAATTATATTATGTGTTTGGGTTCTGGTTCACAATTTCAAAACTAGCCATCGTCTGGTCATAAAATACACTTTTCGTTCCATTTTTGTCGGCTGGTACGAAAATCGCCTGAAAAGTCCCGATGAAATCGGGGACTGGGAGACCCTTGTAGCGTTCTTCTCCCCAAATTTATAACTTGTTGTTTTTGTGTATCCGAGTCAAATTTCAAACACTACCACTATATCTGGTGGCGAAAAACAAGAATTTTGGTCCAATTTTGTCAGGTGGTACGAAATTGCTACAAAAAGTCCAGATGAAATCGAGGACCGCAAACCCCTTGTAGCATTCTTCTCCCCATCTTATAACTTGTGTTTGTGTTCCGGGTCAAATTTCAAACACTAGCCACTATCTGGTGCGAAAACAAGAATTTTGGGTCCAATTTTGTCAGGTGTACGAAAATCGCTAGAAAAAGTCCAGATGAAATTGATTAGGACCACGAACCCCTTGTAGCATTCTCCTCCTAAATTTTATAACAATGTTTCAGGTTCCTGGTCAAATTTAAAACACTAGCCAACTTCTGGTCAGAAAATACGGATTTCAGTCCATTTTTGTCGGGTGGTTTGAAAATCGCTAGAAAAGTCCAGATAAAATAAGGATCTGGACACCCTTGAATCATTGTTCTCCTATAGGTTTTCGGATCAGATTTCAAACACTAGCCATAGTTTGGTCTGAAAATACGGATATTGGTCCCATTTTATCCTGTGGTACGAAAATCGCTTGAAACGTCTAGATGAAATCGTGGACTGGGAGACCCTGGTAGTATTATTCTCCTAATTTATAATGTGTTTTCGGGTTTCGCGTTAGATTTCAAACACTAGCCATCGTCTTGTTTTAACATACGAATTTTTGGTCCATTTTTGTAGGGTGGTTCGAAATTCGCCTGAAAAATTCCAGATGAAATCGAGAATGACTAGGAGACCTTTGTAGTATTCTTCTCATAAATTTATAATTGTAATTTGGGTTCCGAGTCAATTTCAATCACTAACCACTTGCGTGTCGGAAAATAACAAAATTTCAGTCCAATTTTGTAAATCATACGATAATCTCCCAAAGACCAAATGAAATTGAGGTACGTTAGACCCTTGTAGCATTCTTCTCCTAAAGTTATAACTATGTTCGGTTTCTGGGTCATATTTCAAAACAAGCCATTGTCTTGTCAGAATATATGAATTTCGGGCCATTTTTGTCTAGTGTACGAAAATCTCCTAAAACGTCTTGATGAAATTGACGGTACGGAGACCGTTATAGTAAACTTCTCCTAAATTTATAATTGCAGTTTCAGATTCTAGGTCAGATTTTCAAACACTAGTCATCGTCTGGTACGAAAATTCCAGATGAAATCGAAGACCGAGAGACTTATAGCATTTTTCTCCTAAATTTATTATTATGTTTCGGGTGCCGGGTCAGATATAAACACTAGTCATGTCGTCTGGTACGGAAATACGAATTTCAGTCCATTTTATTTGGGTGGTACGAAATTACCCTAAAAAAGGTCCAGATGAAATCGAGGATTGAGTGACCTTGTAGGATTACTTCTCCTAAATTTATAATTTGTTTCGAGTTAAGGGTCATATATTTAAACACTAGTCCATCGTCTGGTACGATAATATAGATTTCGGTTCATTTTGTCGGGTGTACGAAAATCATCCGAAAGTCCAAATGATATCGAGGACCGAAAGACACTTTTAGCATTCTTCTCCTAAATTTATAACTATGTTTTGGGTTCCGGGTTAGATTTCAAACACTAGCCATCTTCTGGTATGAAAATATAGATTTCACTCCTTTATTGTTAGGTGGGTAAGAAAATCGCGCGGAAAAAAAGTCTAAATCAAATCGAGGACCCAAACCCCATGTAGAATTCTTCTCCTAAATTTATAACAATGTTTCAAGATCCGGGTCAAATATCCACCACTAGCCATCGTCTGGTCAAAAATAAGGATTTCAGTCTATATTTGTCACGTGATACGAAAATTGCAGAAAAAGTCCAGATGAAATCAAGGACCGGGAGACCTTGTAGCATTCTTCTCCTAAATTTATAACTGTGTTTCGGGTTTGGGGTCAATTTCAAACATTAGTCTTCGCCAGGTCCGAAAATACGGATTTCAGTCAATTTTGTCAAGTGGTTCGAAAATCGTCTGAAGGTCCACATGAAATTGAGGATCGGGATATCGTTGTAGCATTCTTTTCCTAAATTTATAACTGTGTTTTGGGTTCCATGTCAAATTTCAAACACTAGTCATCGTATGGTCCGAAAATACGGATTTCAGTTCCTTTTTTCGGTGGTATGAAAACTGCACGAAAAGTCTAGATGAAATCGAGGACCGGGAGACCCTTGTAAAATTCTTCTCCTAAACTTATAATTGTATTTCGGGTTTTGGGTCAGATTTCAAAACACTAGCCGTCGATTGGTCCAAAATACGGATTTCGGTCCATGTCTGCTAGGTGGTACAAAATTGTCTGAAAAGTCCTGATGAAATCGAGGACCAGGATCCCTTTGTAGCGTTCTTCTCCATAATTTATACATCTGTTTCAGGTTCTGGGTCAAATATCAAACACTAGCCATCGTATGGTACGAAAAAATGATTTTCGGTCCATTTTTGTCAGATGGTACGAAAATCGGTTGAAAAGCCCAAATGAAATCGAGGATCGGACACCCTTGTAGAGTTCTTCTCCTAAATTTATAATGGTGTTTTGGGTTCCGGGTCAGATTTCAAACAATAGTCATCGTCTTGTATGAAATATAGATTTATGTCCATTTTTGTCTGGTGGGTACAAAAATCGCCAGAAAAGTCCAAATGAAAATCGAGGACCGGAAGACCCTTTTAGCATTATTCTCCTAAATTTTGTACTAGGTTACGGGTTAGATTTCAAACACTGGCTACGTTTGATCCGAAAATACAGATTTTTGATCCATTTTTGTCAGGTGGTACGAAAATTGCCAAACAAAGTCTAGATGAAATTGAGGATCGGGAGCCCATTGTAACATTCTTCTCCTAAATTGATAATAATGTTTCAAGTTCTTAGTTAGATTTCAAATAACAATCATCGCCTGTTCTAAAAATATGGATTTTCGGTCCATTTATGTCAAGTGGTACGAAAATCGCCCAAAAGTCCATATGAATGGTAAGACCGAGAGGACCCTTATAGCATTCTTCTCCTAAATTTATAATTGTGTTTCGGGTTACGGGTCAGATTTCAAACACTAGCCTTCGTTTAGTCTGAAAATATAAATTTCGGTCCATTTTTGTCAATTGGTACGAAAGTCGTGCGAAAGGGCCAGATGAAATCGAGGACCGTGATAACCTGTGTAGCATTCTTCTCATAAATTTATAATTGTATTTTGGTTTCCGGGTCAGATTTCAAACACTAGTCATCGTATGGTTCGAAATACGGATTTCGATCCATTTTTGTCGGGTGGTACGAAAACTCCCTAAAAAGTCCAGATGAAATCGAGGACCTGGAGACCCTTGTAGAATTCTTCTCCTAAAGTTATAACTGTCTTTCGGGTTCTAGGTATGATTTCAAACACAAGCCACCGTATGGGGCGTAAATACAGATTTCAGTTCATTTTTGTTGGATGGTACGAAAACCTCCTGAAAAGTTCAAATGAAATCGACGACTCAGAGACCCTTGTAGCATTGATCTCCTAAATTTATAAATGTGTTTCGGGTTCCAAAGTCAGATTTCTAAACTATCCATAGTGTGGTTCGAAATATTAATTTCGGTCCATTTTTGTTATATGGTACAAAAATCGCCCAAAAAATCCATATGAAATGGAGGAACGTGTTCCCTTGTAGCGTTCTTCTCCTTAATTTATAACCGTGTTTCAGGTTTCGGGTCAAATATTAAGCACTAGTAATCGTTTGGCCCGAAATTATGGATTTCAGTCCATTTTGTTTGGCGGTACAAAAATTGCCCGAAAAGTGCAGATGAAATCGAATGCCAGATGAAAAAACGGATTTCGATCCATTTTTTTTGGGTTGTACAAAATCTCCCGAAAAGTGCACAAGAAATCAAAGACCATGAGTTCCTTGTAGTATTTTTTCTCCTAAAATTATAACTGTGTTTCGGGTTTTGAGTAAGATTTCAAACAATAGCCATTGTCTAGTCCGAAAATACGAATTTTGGTCCATTTTTTTCGGTTGGTAGGAAAATCGCCCGAAAAGTCCAAATGAAATCGAGGACCGGGAGACCCTTGTATCATTTTTCTCCTAAATTTATACATTTTGTTCGGGTTCCGTGTTAGATTTCAAACACTAACCATCGTGTGGTCCTAAAATACAGATTTTGGTTCATTTTTGTCGGGTGGTACAAAAATCGCCCGAAAAATCCAAATGAAATAGACAACTTAGAGGTCAGATTTCAAACACTAGCCATCTCAGGTACAAAAATCTCCTCAATTTATAACTGTGTTTCAGGTTCCAGGTCAGATTTCAAACACTAGCCATCTCAGGTTCGAATATACGGATTTCGGTCCATTTTTGTCAAGTGGTACAAAAATTGTTCGAAAGGTCCAGATGAAATCGAGGACAGGGACAACCTTGTAGCAATCTTTTAATAAATTTATAAATGTGTTTCGGTTTCCGGGTCATATTTCAAGCACTAGTCATCATATGGTCCGAAAATATGGATTTCGATCCATTTTTGTCGGTGGTACAAAACTGCTTGAAAACTCCAGATGAAATCGAGGACCGGGAGACCCTAGTAGAATTGTTCTCCTAATTTTATAAATGTGTGTCGGTTCCATGTCAGATTTCAAACACAAGCCATCGTTTGGTCCGAAAATACAGATTTTGGTTTATTTTTTGATGGGTGTACGAAAACCGCTCGAAAAATCCAAATGAGATCGACGACTAGGAGACCATTGTAGCATTCTTCTCCTAAATTTATAAATGGGTTTCGGGTTCTAAGTCAGATTTCAAACACTAGCAATCGTCTGGTCCGAAATTATTGATTTCGGTCCATTTTTGTTAGGTCGTACAAAATCGCCAGAAAAATCCAGAAGAAATCGAGGACCGGGAACCCCTTGTAGCATTCTTCTCCTTAAATTATAACTGTGTTTCAGGTCCTATGTCAAATATCAAACACTAGCCATCGTCTGGTCTGAAAATATGGGTTTTAGTTCATTTTTGTTAGGTGGTACGAAAATCGCCCGAAAATTCAAAATGAAATCGAGGACCGAGACAACGGTGTTTCGCGTTAGATTTCAAACAATAGCCATTGTCTGGTTCAAACATACAGATTTCGGTCCATTTTTTTCTATAGGTATGAAAATTGCCTGAAAAGTCCAAATGAAATCGAGGACCGGGAAACCCTTGTAGCATTATTCTCCTAAATTTAAACATTCTTTTTGATTTTGGGCCAGATTTCAAACACTAGCGATCGTCTGGTCCAGAAATACGAATTTCAGTCGATTTTTGTCAGAAGGTACATAAATCTCCCGAAAAGTCCAGATGAAATCAAGGTATCTGGATCCCCTTGTAGCGTTCTTGTTCTAAATTTGTAACTGTGTTTCAGGTTCCATGTAAAAATATCAAACACCAGCAATCATCTGGTTCGAAAATATGGATTTTCGATCCATTTTTGTAGAGTGGTACGAAAATCGCTCGAAATGTCCAGATGAAATAGAGGACCAGGAAACCCTTGTAGCATTCTTCTTCTAATTTATAATGGTGTTTTCGGGTTCTGGGTTAGATTTCGAACAATAGTCATTGATTGATTTGAAAAAACGTATTTCGGTCCATTTTTGTCGGGTGGAACGAAAATCGCCATAAAGTCCATATGAAATCGAGGAACAAGAGACCCTTGTATCATTCTTATCCTAAATGTATACATTTGTTTCGAGTTCGAGGTTAGATTTCAACACACTAGCCATCGTTTGGCCCCGTAAATACGAATTTCTGTCCATTTTTGTCGGGTGTAACAAATATCGCCCAAAAGTCTAGATGAAATCAAAGACAGGGAGACCATCGTAGCATTCTTCTCCTAAATTTATAATTTTTTTCCATTTTTATCAGGTGGAACGAAAAATTGCATTCCCTTGTAGCATTCTTTTTCTAAATTTATATTTGTGTTCTGGTTATGGGTCAGATTTCAAACACTAGCCATCGTTTGGCCCGAAATACGGATTTCGGTCTATTTTTGTCAAGTAGTATGAAAATCACTCGAGGAGTCCTGATAAAATCGTGGACTGGGAGACCTTTGTAGCATTCTTCTCCTAAATTTATATTTGTGTTTCAGGCACCGAGTCAGATTTCAAACACTAGCCATCGTGTGGTCGAAAAATACATATTTCAATCCGTTTTTGTCCGGTAGTACAAAAATCGCCCGCAAAGACCAAATGAAATCGAGGATCGAGAGACCTATGTACCACTATTCTCCTAAATTTATAACGGTGTTTCGGTTAGATTTCAAACACTAATTAAGTGTGGTCCGAAAATTCCGATTGCGGTCCAATTTTGTCGGGTGGTACGAAAACTACCCGAAAAGTCCAAATGAGACCGAGGACAATGATACCCTTGTAGCAATCTTCTCCTAAATTTATAACAGTGTTTCGGGTTCCGGGTCATATTTCAAACATTAACCATCGTCTAGTCCAAAAATTTGGATTTCAGTCCAATTTTTTCAGGTGGTACGATAATCGCCTGAAAAGACCAAATGAAACCGAGGACAAGGAGACACTTGTAGACTCTTCTCCTAAATTTATAATTGTATTTCGGATTCCGGGTCAGATTTCACACCCTAGCCATCGTCTGGTATGAAAATGAGGATTTTCAGTCAGTTTTTGTCAGGTGGTACGAAAATGGACCAAAAAATCCAGATGAAATCGACGACCAGAAAATTTTCGGTCCAAAAAGTTTTCAGTCAATTTTCGGTCCATTTTTGTGTTGTGGTACGTAAATTGCCCTAAAAGTCCAAATGAAATCGAGTGCTAGGAGACCCTTGTAGTATTCTTCTCCAAAATTGATAAATGTGTTTTAGGTTTCGGGTCACATATCAAACACTAGCCATCGTCTGGTCCGATAATACAGATTTCAGTCCATTTTTCTCTGGTGGTACGAAAATTGCCCGAAAAGTCTTGTTGAACTCGAGGACCGGGAGAACCTTGTAGAAGTGTTCTCCTAAATTTATACATTTTTTTCATGTTTCGGGTCAGAAATCTAAGACTAGTCACCATCTGGTCCGAAATTACGAATTTCAGTCCATTTTTGTTGGGTGGTATGAAAATTGCTTAAAAAGCCCAATTGAAATCGAGGACCGAGAAACCCTTGTATCATTCTTCTCCGAAATTTATAATTGTGTTTCGGGTTCGGGGACAGATTTAAAAAACTAGCCATCGTCTGGTTCGATAATACGGATTTCAATCCATTTTTTTCGGGTGGTAAGAAAATCACTTGAAAAGTCTAAATGAAATCTAGGACCAGGAGTCCCTTGTAGCATTATTCTCTTGAATTTGTAACTGTGTTTTGGGTTCCGAGTCAAATTTAAACACTAGCCATCGTCTGGTCCAAAAATACGGATTTCAGTCAATTTTTGAAAGATGGTACAAAAATCGACCGAAAAGTCCAGATGAAATCGAGGACCGAGAGTCCCTTGTAGCATTTTTCTTTTAAGTTTATAATGGTGTTCAGGTTTCGGATCAGATTTCGAACACTATGCATCGTCTGGTAAAAAATACGGATTTTGGTCCATTTTTGTCGGGTAATATGAAAATCTTTTGAAAAGAGCTGTTAAAATCGTGGACCGGGAGACCCTTGTAGCATTCTTTTCCTAAACTTATAATTGTGTTTCGAGTTACAAGTCAGATTTAAAACACTAGTCATTGTCTTTGTAAGTATAGAAGTGCGCCGAAGAGGGGGGGGGGTGAATTAGGTGTTAGTAAACTTTCCTGTTTTTATTAATATGGTAGTTGAATTTTCTGAGTTAATATAATGTCTACTAATAGTTAGGTGCAATAAAAAAATGAACTCAAAGATTTATCCTGGTTCCCCTTATAATCAAGGGTACATCCAGTCCTCTTGCACACCACAAGAGATTGATTCACTAATTGTCAGAAAATGTACAACTCCCACCCTGTGATTCTTGCTACAAACTTCAAACAACACTCTTAAGATAGCACACCACTATCTTAGATTAAGCTACTTTTTTAAGAAAGTATTACTTTCTTTTACAAGTGATACAATATGATTTGAATAAGAATAAGGAGAGGTATATTGATAAACAATCCAATAACACTTCAAGTCTTGAGAACCTTTCTGAATGATATGAAAATGAAATGCAAGTACTTTGTAAAAAATCAGAATTTTGTTCAAAATTGTTCAGGTTATTAATTCAAGGATTGTGTGTTTGTTTGATCTGAAGTTATGGGGTATTTATACTCCATAAACACATCTCTTCAGATTCGTGGCCAATGACCCAAGAGGTTTGATGAAGGAATACAATGATTTGGAGCCATTCCAGATCTGAAAAAAATTGTATTGCTTCCAGTTGTATTCGAATACAGGATGTGTGTATTCGAATACAGCTCTTTGTAACGTTCAAAAAAATATTCAAAAAATTACACCTTGTATTCGAATACACATGTGTGTAGTCGAATACAAATTAGTGAAAATTTGCCACTGACTTACTTTGTATTCGACTACAGATGGTTGTAGTCGAATACAGATATAAGGATTTTGGCCACTGACTTGCAGTGTATTCGACTACACATAGTCGTAGTCGAATACAACTTTGAGACATTTGCTTCTGACTTGCTTTGTATTCGAATACAAGATGCTGTATTCGAATACACTTATGCATTTGGTCAAAAATATGATTTTTAAGACTTTGTTAATGTTGTTTTGACTTTTGAAAATACTTTAAATGCATATGTAAATATGACTTGTTCTCATGTAATTGAAATATTGGTTTGTATCATATACCTTTACATCTTATCATTTAATGTTTGGATTTGAAGCTTATTAATGAAGATATTTTGATCTTCTTTTTGATCTTGTTGCTTTGACCATAATGGTTGATCTTTGTCATCATCAAAAACTTGTAGTTTACAGTCTTGTTCGAAAATACGGATTTGTGTGTATTATTTTTCGGGGTGGTACGAAAATTATCTGAAAAGTCCAAATGAAATCGAGGACCGGAGACCCTTGTAGAATTCTTATGCAAAAATTTATAGGTTCTGGGCCAGATTTGAAACACTAGCCATCGTCTGGTCTAAAAATACATATTTTGGTCCATTTTTGTTGGATCGTAAGAAAATCACCTGAAAAGTCCAAATGAAATCGAAGACCGGGAGACCCTTGTAGCGTTCTTCTCCTCAATTTATAACTGTGTTTCGGGTTCTGGGTTAAATTTCAAACATTAGTCATCGTATAGTCCGGAAATACAGATTTGTGTCCGTTTTTTTCGAGTGGTACGAAAATCACCCGAAAAGCCAAGATGAAATCTAGGACCGGGAGACCATTGTAGCATTCTTCTCATAAATATATACATTTGTTTTAGGTTCTGAGTGAAACATGTAACACTAGTAATCGTCTAGTCCGAAAATACGGATTTCAATCGATTTTTGTCAGGTGGTACGAAAATCGCTCGAAAAGTACAAATGAAATCGAGAAAGTGTAGAGCTTTGTAACATTCTTTTCCTAAATTTATACATTTTTTTCGGGTTCTGGGTCAGATATCTAACACTAGTCATCGTCTGGTCCGAAAATATGAATTTAGGTCCATTTTTGTTGGATGGTAAGAAAATTGATTGAAAAGTCCAATTGAAATCGAAGACTGGGGGACCTTGTATCATTCTTCTCCTAAATTTATAACTGTGTTTTGGGTTTTGTGTTTGATTTAAAAAAGCTAGCCATCGTATGCTACGAAAAGTCCAGATAAAATTTAGGACTAGGAGACCCTTGTTGCATTCTTCTCCTAAATTTATATCTTTGTTTCAGGTTTTGGGTTAGATTTCAAAACACTAGCCATCGTGTGGTTTGAAAATATGAATTTGGTCCAATTTTGTCGGGTGGTACAAAAATCGCCCGAAAAGTCCAATTAAATCGAGGACCTAGAGACCCCTGTAGCATTCTTCTCCTAAATTTATAACTGTGTTTCGGGTTCTAGTTCAGATTTCAAACACTAGCCATCGTCTGGTCCAAAAATATGGATTTCGGTCTATTTTTGTATTATGGTACGAAAATCGACCGAAAGTCGAGATGAAATCGAGGACCAGGAGTTCCTTGTAGCATTCTTCTCCTAAATTTATAAAAATGTTTCGGATTACAGTTCAGATTTTAAATAAAAGCCATCGTCTAGTACAACAAATACGGATTTCAGTCCATTGTTTTCGGTGGTACAAAAAATCATTCGAAAAGTCCAAGTGAAATCGAGGACCGAGAGACCCTGGTAGAATTTTTCTCCTATAATTTATAAATTTGTTTCATGTTTGGAGACACAAATCAAACACTAGCCATTGCTAGTCCAAAAATACGGATTTTGGTCCATTTTTGTTAGGTGGTGCCAAAATTGCCTGAAAGGTGATGAAATCGAGGACTGGGAGCCCCTAGTAGAATTCCATTCCTAAATTTATAACTATGCTTCACGTTCCAGGTCACATATCAAACACTAGCCATCGTCTGGTTCGAAAATACGGATTTCAGTCCATTTTTGTCCGATGGTACAAAAATCGCCCCATAATTCCAGATGAAATCTAGGACCCGGAGACCCTTGTAGTATTCTTCTCCTAAATTTATACTTTCATTTCGGGTTCTGGGGCAGATATCTAACACTAGTCATCGTCTGGTTCATAAATACGGATTTCGGTCCATTTTGTTGGGTGTACGGAAATCGCCCAAAATGTCCAAATGAAATCGAGGATCGGGAGCCCCTTGTAGTATTCTTCTACAAAATTTATACTTGTGTTTCGGGTTCCGGGTTTGATTTCAAACACGAGCCATCGTCTAGTCCGAAAATATAGAATTTGGTCTATTTTTGTTGGGTGGTAAGAAAATTGCCCGAAAATTCCAAATGGAGGACTGGGAGACCCTTGTAGCATTCTACTCTTAAATTTACAACTGTGTTTCGTGTTCTAGGTCAAATATTAAAACACTAGCCAGCGTCTGGTCTATATTAGTCGAGTGGTACGAAAATCACCTAAAAAGTCCAGATGAAATTGAGGACAGGGAGACCATTTTAGGATTCTTCTCCTAAATATATACATTTTTTTCGGGTTCCGGTTTTGATATCTAACACTAGTCATCGTTTGGTTCGAAATATCAGATTTCGATCCATTTTTGTTTGGTTGTACGAAAATCGTACGAAAGGTCTAGATGAAATCGAGGAGCAGGAGCCCGTAGTAGAATTCTACTCCTAAATTTATGACTGTGTTTCAGGTTCTGGGTTACATATCAAACATTACCCATCGTCTGGTCCGAAAATACGGATTTCAGTCCATTTTTGTGGTGGTACGAAAATCGCCTGAAAATTCCAAATGAAATCTAGGACCGAGAGAATCTTGTAGTATTCTTCTCCTTTATTTATACATTGTTTCGAGTTCTGGGTCTGATACCTAACACTATTCATCGTCTGGTCCGAAAATTTGAATTTCAGTCCGTTCTATTTGGGTGGTATGAAAATTTCTCGAAAAGTGCAATTGAAATCGAGGAACAAGAGACACATGTATCATTCTTATTCAAAATTTATAATTTTGTTTTGGGTTCTGGTTCAGATTTAAAAAACTAGCCATCGTCTGCTCCGAAAATACGGATTTCAGTCTATTTTTGTCGGTGGTATGAAATTGTCCGAAATGTCCAGATGAAATTGTGGATCAAGAAACGCTTGTAGAATTCTTCTCCTAAATTTATAATTGTATTTTAGGTTCCGGGTTACGATTTCAAACACTAACCAACATCTTGTCTGAAAATATGGATTTCAGTCCAATTTTGTCGGGTGGTACGAAAATCGCCCGAAAAGTCCAAATGAAATCGAGGACCTAGAGACCCTTGTAGCACTCTTCTCCTAAATTTATAAATGTGTTTCTAGTTTTGGGTCAGATTTCAAACACTAGCCTTCGTCTGTCTAAAAATATGGATTTCAGTAAGTTTTGTCAGGTGGTACAAAAATCTCCTGAAATGGTAGATGAAATCGAGGACTGGGAACCCCTTGTAGAATTCTTCTCCTAATTTTAAAATTGTGTTTCAGGTTCCAGATCAATATCAAACACTAACCCGCGTCTGGTACCAAAATACGAATTTTAGTCATTTTTTGTCATGTGGTACGAAAATCGCCCGAAAGTCTAGATGAAATCGAGGATTGGAGTTCCTTGTAGCATTCTTCTCCAAAATTTATAACAGTGTTTCGGGTTCCAGGTCCGAAAATACGGATTTGGTCCATTGTTTTTGGGTAGTACGAAAATTGCACGAAAAGTCCAAATGAAATCGAGGATTAGAAGACCCTTGTAGCATTCTTCTCTTAAATTTATAACTGCGTTTCAGGTTCGGGGTCATATATCAAACACTAGAGATCGTCTTCTCTTAAATTTATATATTTGTTTCATGTTCCGGGTCAGATTTCTAACACTAGATATCGTCTGGTCCGAAAATACCGATTTTGGTCCATTTTTGTTGGGTGAAACGAAAATTGCCTGAAAAGTGCAATTGAAATCGAGAACCGAGAGACCCTTGTATAATTGTTCTCCTAAATTAATAATTGTGTTTCGGGTTCTGGGTCAGATTTAAAAAACTAGCCATCGTCTGCTTCGAGGACGTAGAGACCCCTGTAGCATTCTTCTCCAAAATTTTATAACAGTGTTTTAGATTCTGGTGAGATTTCAAACACTAGCCGTCGTCTGTTTTGAATATATTGATTTCAATATGTTTTTGTAAGGTGGTACGAAAATCACCCGAAAAGTCTAAATGAAATCGAGGACCAAGATCCCCTTCTAGCGTTCTTCTCCTAAATTTATAATTGTGTTTCAAGTTCCGGGTCAAATAAAAACACTAGTCGTCGTCTTGTCCGAAAATACGGATTTCAGTCTATTTTTGTCGGGTGGTACGAAAATAGCCCGAAAAGTTCAGATGAAATCAAGGACTGAGAGACTGATCTGATGTCGCACACGGGTCAAATACAATGGATAAAATTAAATAGAGGTAATAAATCGAGTCGTTTTGCAAGGACTTCTGATATAATAATATTAACCAAATTGAAAGTTGAAATTAGATTTTTTGTTTTAGATTTTTGTTTTAATAGATGAGAAAAACGATTAATCCTCTAATTCGAGTTTCAAACCTATCACAGATTCTATCAATGAGTTTAATTTCTAATTTGTGCTTCTATTCTTATTTGACTATATAATTTATCAAACAAGTAGAATCAATCCTATGTGAATTTGGTTTTCTTTGACTGGATTAAGCATCACAATCATCAAAATATTACAATTAACGATCAAACGTCGCAAAAATTATAATTCAATTAAATTGGAAACCAAATTTTGTTAGATGAATTTAATTGATCCTATTGAAATTCAATATAAGCAATCAGAATATCAATATAATCAAATAAATAGAAATAGAACCATGAAGCGAATTTGACAGTGTAACCAGAATCTCAAGGTGTTGATTAAACTATGAACTCGTCGATTAATCTTATAAAATTAGCCTTCCATGAAAATAAATTAAAAAGTGTTTATTTCTTGTATCAATATGAATCCTAAAATTTCACTCCCTAGAAAGAAAGAAAACTCCCCAATATATAGTACTCGATTTTGGGCTTTAGGGTTTCAAGATTAAAAACAAGTGGCCGCTAATTAAAATATTACAAATGTCCAGATTAGGAAATCTGCAATTTAGGCCCAGTAAAATTCGGCATTGGACTTTATTCCAACACATAAGCTGTAGCTTTGATTTTTAGCTTTTCCAACGCCTGCTCGTATGCGCCAATCTGATATCCAGAGCTCAAGTTGTTGCCTAAAGAGCGTGCAAAGGGTCAAAATGCAAATAATAAAATTATAGTTCAATTTTCGACCCAAAGTTTAGAAACAAGCTAAAAAGTTATTCTAATCTATAAAGGACTTTTAAAATACCAAACTAAAAAGCTAGAAACATGTGCCCAAATGCTATGATCAAATTCTAATCTATTAATGAAGATATTTTGATCTTCTTTTTGATCTTGTTGCTTTGACCATAATGGTTGATCTTTGTCATCATCAAAAACTTGTAGTTTACATTCTCCCCCTTTTTGATTATGACAAAATGTTGCTGCTGTGGAGCGATTTGTGGAAATTGAATCATTGCTCCCCCGTAATGTATGCGTACTCCCCATTGTATGTGATTAATTAACAAATTGTTTGAGGACCTACAAGATGTGTAAGGCAACAACAATACCAAAATTTCTCCCCCTTTTGACATGATCAAAAAGAAGGAAAAATATAGAGACATACATAGGCAAGAATATACACAAGTAAAGGTAAAAGTAGTACATATTGTAAATAAAAAGGAATGACATACAGAAGGATGAGGGCAAGTGCAATTAAGTACATCAAAATAGTCAACATGAGTTTAATGAAAGCAAAGTTCAACTTAGTACATACAACATACCATAAGACAAACTACAAATTAAGACATGAGACAAACTACAAGCATAATAGGTAGTATTTTGACATATTACAAATAGAATCCTGGTGTCGATCAAAATCCGTTGGAATGTGAAAATGATCAAGTTTGTCAGATAAACTACTAATGTCTTGAGACAACTCGTCCATGGTTGCGAGCAATAGTAGTTTCAATGGTCTGGAAGCGAGTGTTGATAGAAGTCAGTATCGATTGAGTTTGAAAGAAGGTTTGGAAGGAATCAAAGCGAGCCATGAGCATTGAATTGGAGATATATTCATCATCAGAGGCTGTATCTCGACATCTTCATCAGCCTGGGCAGCAGGTTGAGGTGCCAGCAATAGTGTAGCTTTCAATGGTCTGGAAGCGAGTGTTTGATCAGATCAAGTGGCAGATTATCGAAATTGAGTTTGAAAGAAGGTTTGGAAGAATCAAAGCGAGCCATGAGCATTTGATTGGAGATATATTCATCATCAGAGGCTGTATCCTCGACATCTTCAAATCAGCCTGGGCAGCAGGATTTGAGGGTCCAGCAATGTCTTCGGGAGCAGCATCAGATGGTTGATCATAATCTCCTTTATGCACAAAAGAGTTAAGTTTGCTCATTCCATAACTATCCGCATGCTAGGCATGGACGCCCAAATCCTACATATTTTCTTTTGTGGGTGTATACATGACTTCATCAGAGGAAGTCCACCCCAAAGTGTTCTAAAATCCGGGAAACTTTCTTTGCATACGGTAAGCCAATTGCCTCTCGGGATCCAAACATGACAGATTTTCACAAAATATGCCCAATTTAGTTGACAACCTTCATATATGAAATTCATAATTTGTAATTCAAACTCCGAAATTTGGGAGTAATTTCCAGCCTTCGAAACCAGAATGTAGCTAAGGAAATAGTTCAAAAGGCCGAATTATCAACGGTAAGATATCCCACTCCATACCGTTGCTGGGCATATTTGGAACCAGCCTGGAGTCCGCTTTTGTCCATTGTGCGTCTGTCAAAACCGACATAGGCAACATATGCATCATACTTAGAGATATCAGCATTCACATAAGTTGTTGGACAAACTTTTGACCGTTAAAGAGAATGTTCAGAATTTCGCCTATAATTTGGGTATTTAACCGAATGGTTTTTCCCTTAACTCAGAAGAAACCAACATTTTTTCCCTATTGGATGAGATTGCAATAAAAAACCCTAAACTAAGTCAAGATAGACAGACCTTTGTAAACCTATAAACTCTTCAACATGTTGGGCCTATGGTAACTCAGGAAAGTTAAAGGCAGAGAAAAGAGTTTAAAGTACCATATTTTGGAATGATAAGTCGCGTTGTTTAGAGTGAATGTGCGAAACGATCAATTTTCTTCCGGTGTGTGTAGAACCCGGGATAAATCTATGATGTGGGATTCCTTGTTCGTTTCTTTGAAGGACGCCACTGCTGCATGCTTGGTTCTTGGTCCTCGTTTGCGAGCATCCATGGTGAGAAGGGAGGTTTTGGTTGAAAATGGGTTTGAGAGAAATGTGAGAAATCTGATGATAAATGCCAAGAAAGAAGTAAGGATTGATGTTAGTATGCAGGTTGGGTGAATGGGTAACTGAGTGAAAGGAGGATGGAACGAGATTTTGGGAGAGAGAGGAGAAGCTACAGCTGTGTATTGAATACAAAATGTAAAATAACCCTAAAAATGTGAACAGCTTTTATATCTGGGCAAAAAGCACGAATGTGTATTCGACTACAACCTAGTTTTATTCGAATACACATTGTTCTGGGGAACGTGTATTCGACTACACATTAGTTGTATTGGAATACAAGAATTTCTGGAAAAATATGTATTCGAATACAGACATTTGTATTCGACTACATATGCAAATTTTTGCTTAAAAACTAAATATTTATGGAAATCTCATCATGCAATGCACAACTTCATATATCAAAGAACCAATAATCATCAAAGGAATTTTATTTTAACAACTTTAAGATGTAATGCCACAAATTTAAGAGAGATGACAGATTATGTGTATCATGCAATTTCATAGATCGTTTCATTTAAAATTCCAAGTTCTCTTCGGATTTATAAAATGAGTCCTTAGGTAAAGGTTTTATAAAGATATCAGCCAATTGATGTGTGTGTATCAACAAATGTTACCTCACATTACCTTTCATCGCATGATCGCGTAGAAAGTGATGACGTATATCGATGTGTTTAGTTCGAGAGTGCATGATTGGATCTTTGAGATGTTTATTGCACTTGTGTTGTCACATCTTAGGGGAATGCATCCGAGATCAACTCCATAGTCATGTAATTGCTGTTTGAGCCAGAGAATCTGGGTACAACAAATTCCTCCTGCTATGTATTCAGCTTCAGCATACTAAGTGCAACACAAGCTTGCTTTTTGCAAGACCATGATACTAGTGCATTGCCTAAATATGGCAAGTGCCGCTTGTGCTTTTACGATCCGTTTTGCATCTGCATAATCTGAATCAGAATATCCAACTAGGCTACATATGCTACCTTTGGGGTACCATAGGCCTACATTTGTTGTTCCTTTTAAATATTTCATAATTCTTTTAACGGCTACAAGATGCGATTCTTTCGGATCTGCCTGAAATCTTGCACACAAACAAACACTAAACATAATATCTGGCCGGCTGGCCGTTAGATACAATAAGGATCCCATCATACCTCGAATTTTGATATGTCGATTGAATTACCTGATGCATCTTTATCAACATAGGTTCCGGAGCCCATTGGAGTGCACTTTCTTGCAGTTTTCCATTTCGAATCTTTTGAGTAATTCGTTTGCAATATTTTGCTTGATTTATGAAGATCCCATGCTCAAGTATTTGATGTGAAGTCCAAGAAAATAGTTTCAATTTTCCCATCATGGACATTTCAAATTCTCCCTTGCATTATAGAGAGAATTCTTCACATATGTCATTGTTGGTTGATCCAAAATTATATCATGCAACGTAGATTGGACGCAAATAAAGTGTGACCATATCTCTTTTGACAAAATAATGTTTTATCGACTTTTCTTTTCAAATCCTCTTCACATAAAGGTGCTAACTATCATACCAAGCTCTTTGAGAATTGTTTAGACCATAAAGAGCCTTTTTTAATGTAAACATGTGAGGAATTTTGGAATCTTCAAACCCAGGTGGTTTTTGACATAGACTTTCTTCATTATTATATCCATTGAGAAATTTCACTCTTCACATCCACTGATATAACTCAAAGTGCATGGAACAGCATACAAGCAAGTAGAAGCGTTATGCTCTAATTTGCTATCGAGCAAATGTTTCGCAAAATCTATCCCTTCTTCTCTGATTGGTATCCTTGACGAACCAATCTAGCTTTGTTGCGGACAACTATGCCATTCTCCATCAAGTTATGTTTAAACACCCCATTTTGTACCAATGACGTGTATATTCCAGGATTAGGGACAAGTCCCATACTGCTTCTTTCAAATTGTTGAGTTCTTCTTGCATGGCAATATCCCAATTGATCATCTTTAATGCTCACAATGTTGAGGAGATCGATTTGAGAAACAAATGCCATGTTAAGCAAGGCATCTTGTAGTTTAATCTGGTGTGACTCCTTTATGATATCACCTATGATGTTATACAATGGATGATATCTATGGGTTCTCCATCTAGTAGATCATCATTTGTCTTCAATGTTACTCACTTCTTGACATGGTTGGTCAATTTGATGTCTTTGTTTGTATCATCGCTTTCAAAAACATCTCATCACAAAAATAAATTTTCCTCCTTTATAGGGTAGTTTCATCAAATTACATGCCATTGATTCTCGACTAATAAAGTTCTTTTATTGAAAATTCTAAATGCTTTACTAGATAAAGGTAACCGATAAATATACCTTCATCAAAGCTTTCATCAAATTTTCCAAGTTTACTTTACTGTTTAACACAAAAACACTACATCCAAAAAATGTGAAAGGAGAGATATTGGGTTTCTCCCTTTGTAGAGTTCATACGAGTTTCTTAAGATTGCTCGAATGATTACTCGGTGGAAACATAGCATGCTGTGTTTACAGCATCTGCCAAAAAATATATATGGTAGGTTGAGCGCTTAGCATAGTTCTGCGAGCTCTATCAAGGATTCGTCTTTCTCTCAACAACCCATTTTTGTTGTGGGTCCTTGTGCAGGAAAATTGGTGGAAAATCCATTTCTTCACAAAATCTTCAATGAAGTATTTGAAATTCCTTCCAATATCCATCTAATGATACAATTTTGCAGATGTTCATTTGGACTAAGCTGCATGTTTGAATGCCTTAAAAGGCTTCGTTTTTACTTGCTAAAAATAAGGTCCAAGTGAACCTTGAGTAATCATCAACAATAACTAGTCCATATGAGTTTCCACCAAGACTTTTGGTCCTTGATGGACCAAACAAGTCCATATGTATCAATTGTAGTGGTCTAGAGGTTGAAATGACATTTTTAAGTTTGAAAGAACTTTTTGTTTGCTTAC
>PGTU02015936.1:0-11670 GCA_002896215.2 Cicer echinospermum | reverse complement strand
CTAGGTATCTTATATTTACTTCACTAAACTCTTGGTTGTTACAAATAAAACTCTTGGTTGCTACAAATAATGACACTTTGGCACATCTCTAACGGTTAAATCGCCAAAAACTGAATTTTAAGTAATTACACGTTGGTGAACAAACTCATTTTGCTACCGTTAGAGATGCTCTTAGAGACACTGATAAATAGATCTGATGTGTCCGTCCATGTAACCTCCCATACATGCTGATACCAATTTGATATTATCGAAATCTAGAAAATTTATATAAAAAAACTATTCACTATTTCATTAAAACAATTAGATCTTCATGAAAAAATTTCATTTTCTCTCACCAATCAAGGGAGATATCAAGGGAGAAAATGATATGTGAAAAAGATGATGGAAGACTTTCTCTTCCAACTTCTGAACCTGTAACTTAATGTTGCTTTCTGAAAACAACTTTTGTCAAGGCTGTCTTTACCCATTTCCGTTGGACCACTATGACTGATGCACCATTTGGCATTCCTTCTTATTTCTTTCTTCTGCTTCTGCTTCGCAACTTTTGTGCTTTCACATTCAGTACACTCCAACTAGTAGATTGACTCCCACAATGAGATCACAAAACTCCCATAGAGGAACTAATCATACATGATTTGAGGTTTACAAGACTCTCACTCCATAGGAAGCGACCCCATTTCCACATTCACATATGTGAGTCTATCAAGAGTACTCTTGTAGTTAGGTACTCCACATAAAGTATAGATCTCATTAAGAGTTTATATTACCTAATCCTATCATCACTTCAGGAATCCTGTTTATCTAATTTATAATAGCATGTTCATCTCATATCACTTCGCGACTTACTATTAACCATTGAACCTAATTCTTGGAATCTCCAGTCTTTTAGGTCGGGTTACCATCATGAGTGACTCTATAGACATTAGTCCCATCCTTTTGGATGTATTTATGACTTTTTCTCTATCTAACCCTTTCGTCAAATGATCTGCTAAATTCTCATCAATGCATACATGATCCACTATAACAACTCCTTTAGAAAGTAACTCTCTAACAACAATGTGCTTACGAGAATCTGTCGTATCTTCGTTGTAATAGATTCTCAATCTTCGGCAATATTCGCGATACTATCGTAGTGGCTAAACACATCTGTCATTTTTTCCCTAAAGGGGTCTCACTAGAAGCATCTCAACTAGGCTCGCTTCTTCACTAGTAGTAGCTAGTGGCTATCATTTCAGTGAAGACTACATATGAATGGCACTTAGGCCCATAGAAGCATGAGAAAAAGAGATTGCTTCACTAAAGTTAATATGACATCATCATAAACATGGAGGTTGAAATGTGCAAACACGATAGGAATGGTTTGAATTGTGTTTTACAAGTTGATAATTGTTTTATAATTAATAAAAAACTGGTTCGGGGTTTTGGTGACTTACTTGGAGTAGAAGCAATCAGGGTTCAGAGGCAGCAAATAATTAAACATAAGGATAGGGTTGACACA
The DNA here is from genome assembly GCA_002896215.2 of Cicer echinospermum. Classification (NCBI taxonomy): domain Eukaryota; kingdom Viridiplantae; phylum Streptophyta; class Magnoliopsida; order Fabales; family Fabaceae; genus Cicer; species Cicer echinospermum. The sequence goes on along the minus strand of PGTU02015936.1, from coordinate 10,172 downwards.
TAGATTTATCCTGGTTCACCCACTAACCTGGCTACATCTAGTCTCCTCATTTAATGAGGCTTTAATCCACTAATTCAAATACTTGAGGATGTATAAAGCACCTGACCCTCCAAGCTAGTCTTCCAAAACAACTTGACAGCTTCGCAGACTTTTGAGAACTAACCCTTTGATCCTAACAAACTAAGTCTTCTCCAAAAATTAGACAACCTCATATGGAAGAAGGAACTAAACCATTATCGGGTTGGGTACAGAAGATTAGAACTTTAAGTGTTTGCTTCTAACAAAGCTTTAAAAATAATAATAAGATTAATGCAGTTATGGTCCCCAATTTAGGCTGAATGCGCGAAAGTAGTCCCCATTTATTTCTCCAGTTATTAGTCCCAAACAGAATTTTGGTCAAAACTTGATGTAATGTCATTTTTTTTACGCTTATTAAGCCCACCACACATGCCTCAAGATATCGTCGGTGCAACAAATGTACCTGAAATCTATAATAATAAAAGGTATGATGTACTTAAAAAAATGACATTTTATCAAAATTTTGACCAAAATATGTTTGTGAGACCAAAATTTAGGAGAATTAAAATGGGGACTACTTTCGTGATTCAACTAAAATAGGGAGACCAAAACTGCAATTAGGCCTTTTTTTGACACATCATTAAAGAAATGACACTTCATCAAGTTTTTGGACTAAGATTCTGTTTGGTGACCAAAAACTAGAGACAAATAAAATGAGGGGACTATTTTTTGAAGTTAAACCAACTATTTCTATACTACTTCTCAACCATTAATATCCAACTCAATTCTGGGGTATAGTACGTGAACCAGAGTCATTGGGCTATCAAAGGATTGCTAATTCATCAGTGAGATGATATTTTCACAAAACCCCTTGTTGAGGACAACTAACTTTATAAGGAAAACTTTCTCAAAATTATGTTCAATAAAGAATGAGGTGTAAATCCTCTAAGTTGCCTCTAGTAAAACAGAGTGACTAGTTAAATTTTATTTAATGCTCTACATCTAATAAATTTGAATTTTCATGTGACTCTGATTCATTTAAATTAAATTATCGTGAAATATGTGTAGCGTTTTAAGATTTTACATTTGATAAGTGCCTCACACGTGCACTAATCCGCTGTCGACACGGTCAAATACAATAATAAAAATGTAAATAGAGTAATAAACTCGAATCGTTTCGCAAGGATTTCTGATATAATAATAAATAATAACCGAATTGAATTGAAAATTAAAAATGGTTTTTTAGATTTTTGATTTAACAGCATGAGCCAGAACGACGATTAATCTACTTATTCGAGTTTTAGACATATCACATATTCTATCAATGAGCTATAATTTCTAATTTGTGAATCTATTCTTATTTGAACTATAAAATGATCAACAAGCTAATCAAATCCTATGTGAATTTGTTTCTTTGATTGGATTAAGCATCACAATCATCAAAATATTACAATTAACGATCAAACGTCACAAAATTATAATTCAATTAAATTAGAAACCGAAACCAAATTCTGTCAAATAAATTTAATCAATCCTATTGAAATTCCATTTAAGCAATCAAATTCATATCAATATAATCAAATAAACAAGATAGAATCATGAATCGAAAATTGACAGTGTAACCTGAATCTCAAGGTGTTGATAAATCTGAACTCGTGGATTAATCTATAAAAATTAGCCTTCCATGAAATTACAATAAAAATTGTTTATTCTTGTAGCAATTTGAACCCTTAATTTTCGTCTGTAGAAAAAAGAAACAAACTGCCATATATAGTACTCCATATTGGCTTTAGGGTTTAAAACAAGTGCCGTTAATTAAATTATTACAAAAATGTCCAGATTACGAATCCTGCAGTTTAGGCGGAGTAAAGTTCGGAATTGGTCTTTTATTCCAACACAAAGGTTTTAAGCTCTGATTTTTAGCTTTCCAACGCTTGTCATATGCTCCAATCGGATATCCAGAGCTCAAGGTTATGACATACAGAGCGAGGCTCAAGGTAAACAGAGCGACCCAATGTACCCAATGTTTAGAAACAAATAATAAAAATTATAATTCAATTCGACCCAATGTTTAGAACAAGCTAAATATATTAATCTAAGCTAATAAAGAGCTTTAAAATACCAAACTAAAAAGCTAGAAACATTGTGCCCAAAAGCTATGATCAAATTCCCCACACTTAAACTTTTTTGACTCTGAGCAAAATTAATTGCATGCGTTTTCAAAATATTCTTATGAATGCAAAGTGTGAGAGAAAAAAAATATTTTTAGCTTAACGTAATCTTGATTAGTTTTGTTATTACATACCAAGGCAAAACAGAGGACAAGTTAACTAAAGAATGCATCATAATGATAGATCCCTCAGATATAAATTCTCCCAAGTGTACACTCAAAGTGTTTGAGCTACTGTTTACACTCAAGCACATCATGAAAGCTAGCACTACCATAGGCTTCACAAAGGCTTCTATAATCTATATTGAACACACTGCACATATGATCAAAGGTCTTTATCTAGGTTGTAACGTGGCAGTTAGGGTGAGAAATCCTAAGGAGACTAGGGCTGAAAATCAAAGAGGTAAGGAGTAATGATTAAGAGAGAAAAACAGTATTAAGAAGTAACTTAACAAACATCATTGACTTTTATTTTCACACTCTATTTGCTTCACAACACAACCATTTTCCAGATATATAATTTTTTTTTCATAACCCTAAAATTTAACAACAAGTTGAAGCACCCTTACACTTATTAAGAAAGACTCATTATCCCCCAAGATTGGTCAATTCATTGTTTTTCACTTTTAGGCTTGTAATGAACTATACAACAAAGAATGAGATAATTAGGCTCAAAGGAGCTTAAACAAATGGATAGGATAGGCTTATTTTGGTGCTATTAGCTTAATTAAGAAACAAATGCCTAGATCATTTCAAGTATATGCATCGGACAAGAGTCAAGTCAAATTCTGGCGTAATTAGCAATCATGAGTGATATAACCACACAAGAAAAAAAAAAATAGAGAAATGTATTCCATTCATAATAAGGCTAAAAAACTTCACAAAGTTAATGACCTATCACAAATGATACACCAATTTATCATTTTAATCCAATTTATTATCAAAAATGCAAAGATAATATCAATCATGCTAGTCCAATACAAAACTCTCAACATTTTACAACCACAAAATTCTTTGCCTGAAAAAGCACCTGCAGTGCAATGTCCATTTATTTACTTTTTATTTTATTTTATTTTATTTATTTTATTATTATTTTTAAATATATCAATAAAAATCAAAACAAATAAAACTCCTAAATAATACCCCACACTTAAATACACATTGTGCTCAATGAAAGTAACAAGTATAAAATAAGAGTAAGAGAAAACTTGAGCTCCTTGTTCAAATTTCAGTGGTAAGTGCTTTTCCAAGTGAGAAGTTTTCTATGGTAGCATCTTCAAGCACATAGCTCTCATGAATAGCTTGAGGCGTTGTCCATTTACTTTGAACACTTTCTCGGTGTTTTCACTTTTTATGCCACTACACTATGAGGAAAAATGTTAGTAACAATCAAAATGCTTCCAATCCTCTTCGATCGAAGTGATCCCAGCCATAATTTTAAAATGAGAGTGAACAATAAAACCTTTTGGCCAATAGAAATTTTTTTTTCTCTAGAAATCATCTTATCATGAAAGTACTTAGTTTTTTTATGACTTCTTCATTCATATGCATATTTTTCATTGATTTAGTCATATTTATCTTTAACCATTAGTTAATTCAAGGAGTTATTTGATAATATTTTTGTTATTTTAGTTTCTTTGATTTAATGAAATATTTATGTTCTTATTTTGGCTTGATTAAGTAGAGATTTTTTTTAGTTTTGCGTTGTTACTTTGTTTTATGCAGTGTTGAATTTTGGTGAGAAATCAACATAACGTATGTGGAGTATTTCAGCCATATTTGGAGTTGTATATGTCCAATTGGAGTCAAACCAAGTGCAAATTAAAGCTAAGATCCATATCTACAACTGTTATGAAGACACCGGAACCAAAGTCAGACACGAAAGAGGAGCAAAATGCAGTAGTTATAAGTCAGACAAAGATGTGGTGCGCCTGTGAAATGCGCAACAGACGGGCCTGAGGATGCGGATTTCTTGCTTTTCAGCATTGCCAGCGCCGCCTGAAGCACGTTTTCTGCGCCTGGATGTGTGGATGCGACAACATTCATTAAAAATGCAATTTTTGCTTGTTTAGGCATCTTTTTGACTATTGGAAGTTGAGATCATTCATGAATAACTAACCCCTATTTGTTATCTAATCTCTAACTGGTTTATATTCTCTCCATGAGTTAACTAAACCCTATTTGTTAGGGATATGAGATGTAACAAGATGTTGTGAAACCCTTATTTTTCTGATTCGATTTATAGTTATATGAATGAGTTTATTGAATTATTTTCTTCATCTCTGTGCTTTAATTCTGTGGTTTATTACTTGAGCAACATAAAATTGTTTACGATTCGTATTTTGAAACGAAGTGGACTTACGAAGCTTGAGATGGATAATTAATGAATGTGTAGTCTAGGATAGTAAGATGCAGGTCATGAAACCAATTAAATTAGTTGCAGAGGCAATAGTTTAAAAAGAAGAATTCGATGTACGATAATGCTTAATTCTAATCTTTAATTTAATCTACTGAAGGAATAAGGGTTACTTTGGAAATTAAAGGTTCTGTCACTAAGACATTAGGGCAAAGAATAATAAGAGAATTCGGTAATAATTCAATAAAGGAATTCAGTACAGCTAGATCAAGTTAGACACCAAGTTTGGATTTGTCACTTCATCTTCTGACATTTTTCTCATTATAAAGATTATTAATTTTATTACTATATTAATTTTTAAATATTATTTCAATCAATTGGAACTTTTGTTCAATTGTAGTAATTGAATATAAATTCAATAGTAAAACTCAACCTTTGAGTTCGGACCACTCGGTACTACCGTTTTATATTTACTTGCAACGATTCAGTCACTTGCTAAAAAACACTATCAATTTTCTCTTTATAGATCCGAGAGTTCTCAAGTTGTTTGCAGTTGAAGCTTTCTCTCCAGACCTGGTTTTCTCTATCTCAAAGGTTACAACTCTTTGACCGATCCAATAAAGCACAAATGCTCTTAATTTCCACTGAGAGGTGACATGCCTCACCAAACACAATATGATAAGGGGACATCCCTATTGGTGTTTTGTAGTTGTTGTATGAGCCCAAAGAGCTTCTTCAAGTTGTAGCTCTAATCTTTCTTGTTTGGCTGCACCATTTTTTCTAAGATCTGTTTGATTTCCTTATTGGACGGATTTTCCAGCTTGCCAATTAGTCTCGGGTATGATCAAGGTGTAGAAACTCTGTGCACAACCCCATACTTTCCAAAGCAAAGCGTCCATGGTGCGGTTGCAAAAATGAGTGCCTTGATCACTTATGATGGCTCGGGATATGTTCCAAACTACAAAAAATATTTGATCTGATAAACCTGCTGCAAACAACTTTTAGAATCATTTAGTACCTAGTGGGTATTAGCTTCCACCACACTTCGAAACATTATTTCAACAACTTAGTAATAATATAGACAAACCAAAGATAAAGAAAAAGATGCCCATAAGTCAATTGCCCCCACACATCAAATAACTTCACAGAAAAGCATAGGTGCTGAGGCATCTCACTCGCTATGAGTGATTGTTGTTCCTGCTATTTGGCACTGTTCACAAGTTTTGTAAGTCTCACAAAGCATCTTTAAACAAAGTGGGCCCTTAAAAAGAAACCCGAGTCTAAGACTTTTCTTGTTGTCTGTTGAGGACCAAAATGTACTCCAGTTAGAGGCATTGACAAAAATGAAGGAATGGATTGAGCCTGCATGGTGGGAAACACATCACCTAATCACCTGGTCACTACCAAAATTTCCACATAAATGGATCATCCCACACATAGTCATTTGAAATCACTTTTTAAGTTTGTGTATTTGTGTTCGTGATGCATCTGTAGAAGAAGACTCCAACAACTAGATAATTAACTAAATCAGCATACCATAAGGAGTTACCTTCACGCAACTGTAAGTAGGTCTCTCAGTTCCATTTATATTCTACTCAATGATCTGCCACCAACCATTTTAGTTCCACCTCTTATCTTTAATCTCTAATCAAATTCTTGCAATAACAACATCCACCGGATCAATCTCGGGTTTTGCTTTTGGTTTTCTTCAGCAAGAACTTCAAAGTTGCATGGTCAGTAAAAAACAACTACCTTCGAAACCTAGAAAATATAATCTAAACTTATCAAGTGCAAAAACAATAGCTAAAAGTTCATTTTCAGTGGTATCTATATAATTAGCCTGTGCAGAATCTAAAGTCCTAGAAGCATAATAAATAACATGGGCATCCTTACCAATCCTTTGTGCGAGGAATGCTCCCACTGCATAGTTAGATGCATCACACATAATTTCAAAAGGGAGGACCAATTGGGGTGGCTGAATTATGGGAGTAGAGGTCAGTGCTTGCCTTAAGAAATCAAACGCCTTTTCTGCTTGTCATCAAAGGTGAAACTGACATCTTATTGATGCATATTTGACAGCGAAAGAGAGCTATCTTGCGGAGATCCTTGATACATCTGCCTGTAAAAAACCTGCATGGCCAAAGAAAAGAACGAATCTCGCAGATGCATGTTGGGTAAGGCAAAGTAGAATCACATCAATCTTGGCAGGATCCACTTCTATCCCATTTTTAGAGATCACATGTCCCAAAACCATGCCTTGTTCAACCATTAAAATCGACATTTTTAAATAATTTAGCACAAGGTAAGTTTCAATACATCTATGCAAAACTCTATCTAAATTTTTCAAGCATGCATCAAATGAGGAACATACATAGTTAAAATCCATCAATGAAAACTTCAATACAATTTTCTATCAAGTATGAGAAAAATACTAATCATGCAGCATATTAGAAAATATCAAGAGCATTGCATAGCCAAAAGGCATCTCTCATATAGGCAAATGTGCCGAAAGGGGAAGTGAAGTGAATGTCTTTTTTCTTGGTCCTCTGGTGCCAATATGGATCTGAAAATAACTAGAAAACCATCAAGAAAACAATAATTAATGAAATACCAACCATCCATTCAAGCCATCTGATCAATGAATGGTAAAGGAAAATGATCCTTTTTAGTTGCCTAGTTTAGTCTCGTGTAACGATGCATACCCTCCAGCTGTTCTGCACTCGTGTGGGGATAAGTTCGTTATTTTCATTTTTAACCACTGTGAGTCCAGTTTTCTTAGGGACTACCTGCACCTGACTCACCCATTGACTATCAAAGATGAGTATATAATGCCTGCTTGCAAGAGCTTTGGTCACTTCTTTTTTTACATCATAAAAAATTAATGGGTTTAAGTCTCCTTTGGGGCTGCCTGACTGATTTTTACCCCATCCTCTAGTAGTATCCTATGCATATACAATGGATGGCTAATACCAAGAATATCAGTCAAGGTCCATCCGATTGCCTCTTTATGTGTTTTCTCAAAATTGCAACAACTGTCCTCTTCGTCCGTTCATCTTCAAGTTTGGCTGAAAATAATCACAGCTAACTTGTCACTTCTTCTAAATTGCATATTTTCAAATTTTCAGAAGTGGTTAAGCTCTTAGTCGGTGGTTGTTAAATGGGAAGGTACAACACCAGTGGCCGAACTAAGTCTACAAAATCAATTATCGTTTAGGTAAGAAAGTATCAAATTTAGCACAATGATCAACCTACAAGGCAACCTCTGATGCTCAGTACACACAGACACAATGTAGTGTTTGTACAAAATTCACAAGTATAAGTATCATCAAAATACCAGACAATGAAGGAAAATCAGTAGCAAACATATCGGGGTAAGTGTCATCAACAAAATCAGCAAGCAATTTAATTGAAAGATATAATGCTCTTCCATGGGTGTTGTTCATAGCATCAAAGATTGTAAAATTGTACAATGCTATCACCGAATTCCATGATAGATTTTCAGCCATGCCACATCAATTTTTTGTTCAGGCAGTTTCAAGAATGGCCTACATAAAGATGATAGATGCATTGTTGACCTTATTATCTCCCTCCATATCCAGAATGTAAACATCTGAGAAATATTAATCCATTAACTCGAACATTGTACATCCTCCACAAGTCCAGCAGGATGAGCATTGCTCGCTGTTCTGCCTAATTAAACGAACACATGTACTCTGTAAAGGTCCAGAGCAAGAGAGTTAAAATAGTATGTAGGGCCATAACATTAATGGAAGCTCCAAAATCTAACATAACATTTTCAAATTGACTATTGCCTATGGTTACATAGAATAAAAAAGTTCAAGGATCTTTGGCATTTTTAGGCATGGGTTGACATGAAGGCTAAAATATTTCGCCGCCATGTTTACTCTTTTCATTACCTATTAACCTTTCTGTGTGTGCACAATCTTTTTATAAATTTTGCATATCTTAGAATTCGGTTTAATTGCCTTCAAGGAGGGAATGTTCACTTCCACGTTCCTAAAGTATCCAGGATCTCCTTGTCCTTATCTTCCTCGTCCATTTCTTAGTCTTCACTGCCCTTGAGGAAAGGAAGTGGTATATTTGCTCAACATCAATAGTTTCAGGTATCAAAGTGTCTTCAGCAACCTTGTTATCTTTCACTGCAGTTTCAAGTACCTTTGGTATTTCACAGCTTTCCCAGACCTCAATGTAATTGCAACAACACTGAGCATTTGGAATATTACTACTGATTGTGCAGGCAATTGGTTTGAGCCATGATATCTGCAATTGATTAATTAAGTGGCTAGCTTACCAATCTTTGTTTCCAAATTTGAATGGAAGAATATGTTCTTTGTGAAATTAGGAGATTCTGGACATCCATCCTGCTTTTAACGAAAGACGGTAATCTAATGAAGGTGCATTGTTTTGCTGTTGAGGCAATATTTTGACTGCGTGCTGCCTAGGTTGCTGTTGTGCAATGCAATTCCCCCATCTCAGGTGGGATGGTTTCTTCCAACCAGGAAGCTGTACCTTAGATGATAGGATTCATACTTGGCTGAGATTGTATATATTTGCTTGCATATGCAAAATAGTATTTCCTTGCAATGTAGTTACATTGATTCTGAAGGATGCTCTGGAGAAGTGCAAATACCACTGCTTGAGTTTTACCTATTGCTAATTTTTTTACTAAAGATGTAAGCTCATCAAGTTTTCCTTCTAAATTCTTGTGGGAAGAAGCTTGAATTTCATTGACACCTTTTTTTAACACTGTTGAATTGCTTCTAGTTGTAAACCGCTGAGAATTAATGGACATGTTTTCAATCAAAGCCCTTGCCGCTTCTGGGGTCTTATCAACAAGTGCTCCCCCACTAGCAGCATCCAAAATTCTTCTATCCATAGGTAGCAAGCCTTCATAAAAATATTGGATGAGCAATTGTTCAGAAATCTGGTGATGAGGACAACTTGACACTAATTTCTTGAATCTCTCTCAATACTCATGTAATGATTCCCTGTCAATCTGCCCGATGCCACATATTTCTTTTCTGATTGAAGCAGCTCTTGAGGCAGGGAAGAATTTTTCTAGAAACAATATCTTGAGATCATTCCAACTTGTAACAGAACCTGGTTGAAGTTAGTATAACCAGTCCTTGGCAGCATCTTGGAGTGAAAATGGGAAGGCTCTCAGCTTAATGTGGTCTTCTTGTTGAGACAAACTCTATATTTTAAGTTTTGATGAAAATAAACAAAGGTTAATTAAGAATGTTAATTATGATTCTAAATGTTATGTTAATTTAACTTGTGCTTTTGAGTGGATTTAATTAAGAGCATAATCAAGCAAATCAAGAAAAGACAACAACAAGATCATTCTGCATCATAACAGAGAATGATCTTCAGCTTCAACAAATTATCCATCACAGCATATTGGTCAAATCTTTTCTATCCCTGTGATAAAAAGTCCGCTCTGGAAATCATTCATATCTAATCAGTACATGGCAAGGAACAAGTAGGAATCATCAAGACTCAAAAAGGTTATTTGATCACAAAGATCAAATGACTCAAAGACAGACAAAAATCATGACGGTCTGCATACTCCAAAATTCAAATGTCAAGAAAGTTTGATCAATCTGG
>PGTU02015935.1:0-10472 GCA_002896215.2 Cicer echinospermum | reverse complement strand
AAAGTTTTAAATGAAGCATTTATGAATTCTCCTCCATGATCACGTCTTACAGAAATGATACTTGATTCTTTTTCATTTTGAACCTTTTTACAAAATGTTTTGAATGCTTCAAAAGCATCATCTTTTTTTTCAAAAACAGTACCCATGTAAATCTTGAAAAATCATCAACAATAACAAAACCATATTTCATTCCTCCTAGACTTGTTGTTTTGACTTGCCCAAATAAATCAATGTGAAGTAGTTCAAGAGTTCTATTTGTTGTTACAAAATCTTTTGAGTGGAAGTTACTTTTGACTTGTTTTCCTTTTGCACAAGCTTCACATATTTTATCTTTTTCAAAGTTGAGTTTTGATAATCCTCTAACAAGATCTAGTTTAGAGATCATTGAAATGGTTTTCATACTGATATACCCAGCCCTTTTATGCCAAATCCATTTATCTTTATTGATTGATATGAAGTATGATTCATCAGGTAGTTCTTCAAGATATAAAAATATAAATTTTTCTTTCGATTTCCAGAAAAAAGAATTTCTCCGTTTTTATTATTTTTGATTTCACATACCTTTGGTTTAAAATGCTTCACATCCATTTGTCACATAGTTGACTTATACTTAACAGATTGTGTTTCAAACCTTCCACATATTGCAACATCATTTATTTGAGCATAGTTTTGTCTTACCAATGTCTCCATACTTTAATCTGAGCCTTGATTGTCATTACCAATAAGTGACTGATCCTCCATCCTACTTGGTGATGTTATGAAGCAGTTTTTATCTCTTGTCATGTGTCTTAGCAGCACTGTCCAAGGAACCAATGCTTTCTATTTATATTATGGAAAACCAACCTGCATATGATATTATTTCAGCTTAGGTACCCACTTTGTCTTGGTCTGTAGAGTTAGTTTTAACATTTCTTTTCTTTGAAATGAGTAATCATTCCTTTATTCTGAAATTTTTCTGAGTTTTTAGTTGTTTGATTTTGAAATAGGTTAAACAATCTGTTTGTTAAAAGATTAAACTTTTGGTTGAAAGAGTTTCCAGATAGGTTTAACAAGTGTTGTTTTCGAACTTTCTCCGTTAGAAAACATTCTGGAGATTGTTCTCCTTTTGCAGTTCTTTACAAGTTTTTACAGAATGATTTCCTCTTTCAATTTCCTTTTTCTTTTCATATTTTAATCTATTTTTCTAAAATAAGCAAGCAAATCTAGATGTCAAGTTTTTACAATATGAGCATCTAGTTTTGCATTTTATCCTTCCTTTCTTTCTTCTGGGATCAAAGAAATTTTCATATAGGCTGGTTTTTGGGTTTGATTGCAAACCAAGACCAGCTTTACAAAGATCCTATTTGAGATCCATAGGTTATGAAAGGTTTCAGTGCTTTAATGAAATTTAATAAATCCTGTTTTGAGAAGTCGTTTTCAATTTTTCAGTTGAACGTTCTCTGTTTGTAGTGCAGAACGTTCTTGACTTTCTTGATTTTCAAATTTTGTTTTTCTGTTTATTACAGTTCTTGAATGATTTTTTTTTAACATATTATTTTTAGCCTCACTTTCTTCTTTTTCTTCTTTTTCTTTATAAAGTTGTTCTTTTAAGGAACTGCATTTTTGAATAAGGAGATTTGAGTCATTTAACAAGTTATCAAATTCTTTTCCCATTTGTTCACATAAATGATAAGGTTCAGAACTCATTACCTTTTCTTCCTCTGTTTTTGCCATTAAGCATATGTTGGCTTCTTCTTCTTCTTCTTCAGTTTCTGATTCTTTTGAGTCATCTCATGTTGCCATCATTGATTTCTTTTTGAAAGGAAATCATTTTGGTGGATTTCTGTTTGAAGGACATTCTGCTTTCTAATGTCCTAATTTGTTGCATCCAAAGCATGTGACTTGACTTTTATCAACCTCTGTTTTGGGATTTTTGTTTTGAAATCCCTTTTTGATTTGATCTCTTCTTCTTATCATTCTCTGTATTCTTCTTGTGAGAAGAGCAATTTCATCAGCATCTTCTTGTTCATTTTCTTCTGGCTCTTCCTCTAATTTTGCTGAGATTTTTTCTTGAGAAGCTTTTGGTGCTATTGCCTTTCCTTTCTTGATCGGTTTGTCTTCTTGTAACAATACTTCATGTGCTCTAAATGTTCCAATTAATTCTTCCAGAGGCAGTGATTCAAGATTATTGGCTTGACTTATGGCTGTTACCATTGGTCTTCATGTAATTGGAAGACACCTCATGGTCTTTCTTACTCTTTCTTGTACTGTGTAAGCTTTGCCAGGGGAACGCATTTCGTTTACTATTGTAGTAAATCTTGAGTACATTTCATCAATAGTTTCTCCTTCTTGCATTTCGAACAATTCGAATTTCCTTATGCCAATGTCTATTCTTGTTTCTTTAACATGGCTTGCTCCTTCATGATGGGTTTGTAGTGTATCCCAAACTTCTTTTGTAGTTGTGCATTCATCTACCCTTTCACTTTCTTCCCTGCTTAAAGCACATGATAAGAATAACTGAGCTTTAGAATTTAAAAGTACCTTAGCTTTATCATCGGCTGTCCAGTCTGTTTCTTTCTTTATGGCAGAGTTTGAGTCATCTTGATCAACCCTTGGTTTGAAGTCTCCATCTGTAATGATGCGCCACATTCCTGTGTCTTCAGACTTTAGAAACAGCTGCATTTTGTTTTTCCAAAAGTAGTAATCCGATCCATCAAAAAATGGTGGTCTGTTTGAAGATCCTCCTTCAACAATGTATTTTGCTTTTGACATTCTTCTAGATCTTTTCTCTAGCACTTGTTAGGTGTTTTTTGAACTTTCTAGAGACCGAGCTCTGATGCCAATTGAAGTAACAATGTCGATTTACAAGGAAGGGGGTTTGGATTGTAAATGTACCTTTTAAAAATTCGTGTTAAAAACATAAGAAAATAACTCAAGATTAATCTTGGTTAGTAAAACAAAGAAACGAAGAACGTTCTTGATTTTATTATAAAATAGAGAACGTTCCTTGATTAGTTTAAAACAGTAACTCAGTTTGTGTTTTATCTTAGTTAATCAATTAAGTTTAATAAATAAATAGATAGGATAGAGAATACCACACAAAGAAATATCCTGGTTCACCCAACTTGGGTTACGTCCAGTCCTCACACTGTGAGATTTTTCACTAAGTGTTTAAAACAAAGAACCTTCTTATTTTACAGCACCTAGTCTAGATCAACCTTGATCTGTTTTAATCTCTATTACTTTCCACCCAGAAAGCAACAACAACACCTATCTAACTTTGGTAGGATTCAATGCAATCTAAACAAACTATAAATAAACTCTTATAGTTTGAGTTTTTACAATAAGATTGATTTTGACAGAATCTAAGGTATCTCAACTCTTGTTTGAGATTTGATTCTTTACAAAGAAACCAGTAATGATCAAGCAATCTAATATGAGATTTTTAGTACTGCTTCTTCTTTGCGAACTCTGAGAATTTCAAGTATGTATATGATTGATGTTTGAGATTTTACAGCACTTAAACTTCTTGCTTGCTCCTGGATATTGGTCTTCTATTTATAGGTCGTAGAAGTATTTAATGAGGGTCAAAAAGAGCTGTTGGTAGTGCTCTGTATTTTTAACTGAAGCCAATATTTTAGAATAAAAATAATCCAACCATTGATTTAAAAATTACTTTTCGACTTTTCTGTTAAAGCTATAAATCAGTTTTGTCTTCTAGTTAAAAAGCCTTTGAAGTTTCTTCCTTGATCTTGGATGGTACAGTTTCGATCTTGAGTCTTGAATGTAGCCCATTGAGTTTGAAGATGAATTATAAGCCATTGCAGAAGAGAAGATGTTGCTGTTGGAGTTATGCAGAAAAAGGAGATTGACTATCAATCTGGATATGTCAATTTGATCTTTCTGGAGTTCCTGTTTTGATCACTCTGGATGTCCTTTGTAATGTCTTATCATATATCAAGGTTGATCAAACTTTCCTGACAGTTTGATTTTAGAGTTACTAATTGTTCCTATTTTTGATTGTTTTTTGAGTCCTTTTATTTTAGTGATCAGATAGCCTTTTTTATCTGGGATGAATCCTACTTGTTCCTAGCCATGTACTAATTCTATTTTAATGAAATTTCGCGAGAGAATCTTTGTTAAAGAGGTGGAGAATGATTGGTCAATATGCTGTGATGAACATTCTTGAAACTGGAGATCATTCTCTGTTTTATGCAGAATGTTCTTATTGTTGTCTTTTCTGCTTTGCTTTGATTCTGTTTTTAAAATAAATCACAATCAAAAGCACAAAGTTAAATTAACATAACATTTTAGAATCATAAGTAACTCTAATAATAACATTTATTATTTTCATCAAAACTTTAAAATATGGAGTTTGTCAAAAACAAGTGCTAGCTTTCATGATTTTTTTGAAGTTAACAGTAAGCCCAAACACTTTGAGTGTAACACTTTGAGAGAATGTTTTATCCCGGGAGACTCTATCACTTATGAATACATTTTCAGTTACTGTCCTCTGTTTGCCGTGGTTGTGATAAAAAGAACTATTCATAATTGCCCTTAAGCTAGAAATATTTTTCTCTCTCACACTTGCAACATCAAAAATATTTGAATCGCTGCAATTGTTTGCTCAGAGTGCAAAAGTTCAAGTATGGGGAATTTGACCATAGCATTTGGGCACATGTTTTAGCTTTTCAGTTTGGTATTTTAAAAAGCTCTTTATAGCTTAGATTAATATTTTTAGTTGGTTTCTAAACTTGGGTCGAGATTTGAATTATATTTTATTATTTGCATTTTATTTATTATTTAATAGTTTTTGACTCTTTCTCGATCTGTAGGTCAAAATTAGCTCTGAATATCGGGATTGGCAGCATATGAGCAGGCGATGGAAAGAAAAACATCTGAGCTACAACGTTTCTGTGAAGGAAAGACCAAATTCCGGACTTTACTAGGTCGAAATTGCAAATTTCGTAATCTGGATATTTGTATAATTTTAATTACGCCACTGTTTTTAAACTCTAACCCTAAACTCCAATAACAAGTACTATTAATGGTAAGGGTTCGTTTCTTTTCTAAGAACGGAAAAATTAGGATTCAATTGCTACATGAGAAATAAACAGTTTTTATTTTAATTTCATGGAAGCTAATTTATAAGATTAATCCACGAGTCAGAGTTTCATCAACACCTTGAGATTCAGGTTACACTGTCAATTTCTATTCATGATTCTATTCTTGTTTATTTGATTATATTGATATTTTGATTGCTTAAACTGAATTTCAATAGGATTGATTAAATTTATTTGACAGAATTTGGTTTCGGTTTCTAATTTAATTGAATTATAATTTTGTGACGCTTGATCGTTAATTATAACATTTTGATGATTGTGATGTTTAATTCAATCAAAGAAACCAAATTCACATAGTATTGATTACGCTTGTTTGATCAATTCTATAGTCAGATAAGAATAGAATCACAAATTTGAAATAAAACTCATTGATAGAATCTGTGATAGGTTTGAAACTCGAATAAGTGGATTAATTGTTTTGCTCATTCGTTAAAACAAAAATCTAAAAAACACCCTTTTTAATTTCAATTTTCTTGCGAAACGATTCGAGTTTTGCTCATTCGTTATTATTACTATATCAGAATTCCTTGCGAAACGATTTGAGTTATTACCTCTATTTACATTTTATCAATTGTATTTGACCCGTGTGCGACAGCGGATCACATAGCTTCTTAGATTTTTCAAAAAAAAAAAGCTCCAAGCACCCCTTGTCTCACCTTCCACAA
The DNA here is from genome assembly GCA_002896215.2 of Cicer echinospermum. Classification (NCBI taxonomy): domain Eukaryota; kingdom Viridiplantae; phylum Streptophyta; class Magnoliopsida; order Fabales; family Fabaceae; genus Cicer; species Cicer echinospermum. The sequence continues at coordinate 4,705 of PGTU02015935.1, read as the reverse complement.
GTGCATAAGCAATGGGAATTGTATTTTTGTTTCCATCTTGTGCAATATCAAGCAAAAGAATCCCCTTGTACTTTTCGTACAGCCAAGTTCCATCCACTGAGACAAATGGTTTACAAAATTTAAACCCAGATATGCACGGAGGGAAAGCCCATAATAGTCGTTTGAAAATTTTTGACCCCTGTAATAGAGTATTATCACAATATGCAAGTGATACTTCCATTTCCACAATTGTTCTGGAAGGAATTTTTTGCATACCAACAACCACCGATCAGAAGGTCATTGTAAGCTTTTCCCAGTTCCCATAAATCATTTTCGATAGCTTTGTTCTTTGCCATCCATATCTTTTCTATAGGTGATTGTGTAGTTGTATTGGTTTCTGAATATGTGCAATGATCAGCTTTCCAAAAGCGACTTTATGCTTTGCGCATATGATGTTAGAGTCAGCTTGGTTAATGAATCTGTGAATAGAGGAATTTGCGCAATTGTGGGGCCCTTTTAATGACCAATCACTCATTGCTTACTTTTTGAACTTAACGAAGCCCTGCAATTTGAGCAACATTGTGGATTCACACATTTAATTACATACTTATTGATCAGATTGCCACTACACGGTAATTGAGGGAGTGTTTTATGTGATAATTCTTAGTTGCAAGTTGACAATCTGGTTTGCTATTAAACTTCATTCAATCTCAAGAGATGCATCTAATGGAGGTGGTTCAATAGAATAGCATATCAAATTCGGGAGATTGGTAACATAATCCAAAATTTAGATTACGCATATGGAATGGTGGATCAAAATCGTCACCATTGTCATTGTCATCTTTCCTCGTCCTCGTCTTCATCATCAAAGTATGTTTTCTTCTTCACTCTCTTCACTTATTTCTTGTTGACCAAAATCGGCCATATCACCTAGTGGAAAATATATGGTTCAAGTGAGATGTTTCTGGTTGAGATGGTTCAGGTTAGATGTTCGGCCTGATCAAAGTATGGTTCGGGTTGGTAAGATTCATAATTTTGAAATAATAAGTATTTTGTGTTTGAAAATGGTATTCAGGGGAAGGTGTGAATTGAGGAGTGATGAGTTGACCAACATCATAAATGGATTAACCATCCTCAAATGTGAACTATACACTCGATAGATCCGAGTTGCGGCCGATGTTTATGACATCAAACATGAGTTCAACATCTTTGTCGTCTTCAACATTTAACAATTCATAATGCAACTAGGCCTTGTCCAAAATGAGGATAGGGTGTCGAAAAATTATATTAGACACCTTTTGATTTTCTAACCTCAAACTTTGCTTCAATTTTTTTCTTCAAGTAAGTAAGGTTGCATACAAAATTAACCCAGATAAGCTTTTTTTTCTTCGTCACTTTGAAAATATTTACCAATATCTTGTCTTTCACATATTTCACCATTGTAATAAATCAGAAAAACTATATTTTTTGGAGCCATTGATATGAAAATGAATATTGGAGATGAGATGAAATGAAATGAAAATAATATATCATACTTATAGAGAACCAATTGTGATACATGCAATTTTAGACAACCAATTGTGATACATGCAATGTTGCCAACACTTGTGCACTGCCATTGTGAAATCCAGACGTGCATGCATGGCCTTACAACTCGCTTTCCCAAAGGTGACTGTGTGACATTCCCTTATGAATAGTCGGCATTTCAGATGACAATCTTGTGACACATGCAGCAGCAAGTCGCATTCCAAAAGGCGGCCTTAGGAAAAACTTTGCGAAATTGCCTTTCAAATGGTGATTAGATGGGAAGCAGAATATGAATATATATGTCACGTTGGGAAAATGCATAATATGTGTTCGGTCTTCTCCGTCCAATCTAATCTTTGCCATCTGTTATTGTCATCCAAAAGTGTGTATTTTCAAGTGCTGTTGTGTGAAGCACGCATAATATTTTATGTCTATCAAAGTGTGTCTTGTTATAAATGGCAAAGTCTATGAAATCATATTTCTATCACTCTTTCAACTCTTCACACTTCACTCTTCTTTATATTTCACTCTTCCATAAATTAATATTTCTTACCTGCTCTTTATATATTCATCTAAATGCATTCGTTATGGAATGTATGACTAATCATAGATAGTCGCTACAACCACATTCAGAACTTTTGAGAAATACAATATTTTATGTTATAATTTAATATTTTTTTGTATATTTTATACTAAAGTTTCAATGCTAAAATATAGCTTTATTAATATCTTCTAAAAAATTTATATATATTTTATAAAGTTTCCAATTCTAAAATATATGTTATACTATATTATGATTCATCTCATTCTAATATCTTCAAATATTTTTTATTCTTTGCTTATTACAAGACACATCTCAAAATTTAAGATCACTTAGCCATAAACACATTGCACCAAATTCTTTAATAATTCCTTTGTTGACTCAAGTCGGGTTTGGTAACGTATCACAAATAGAAAGTTATAAAATAGACAATTTACTTATTATTGCTTTAGTTGAAAGATGGAGACCTAAAACTCACATGTTTCATCTTCCAACGGGTGAATGTACTATAACATTAGAAGATGTTGTGTTGCTACTTGGCTTACGTGTTGGGGGTAAAGTTGTAACTGGATCAACTATGGTATCATGGACAGATGATTTTTTAGATTTGTTAGGAGTCATGCCACCTGAATCTCAAAGAAAAGGGAATTTTATAAAATTAAAATGGCTAAGAGAAACATTTTCAATGTTAACTCCAGAATCATCTAATAAAGAAATAATTATACATTGTAGAGCATACATTTTAGAATCCCGTTGTGGGCGGAGATGGGGGTCTAAATTTTACACCTGCTATGAAACGGGTGCGAGTGCGGGTTTTCCCCGATTAGTCGGGTGCGGGGGTAGAGGAGGCATGGCAATGGGGCGGGTCGGGGGCTTTTTGTTTTATCACCATGTTGCTAAAATATAATAAAAAAAGAGTTGGGTTGTTACAGGGATACCAAAAACATGAGCATTTTCAAGTAGATGGATTTAGATTGATTTAGGGTGAAGGGAAGGACGGTGTGCTAGATAGGAGAAGGTTTTTGAGTATTTGGGTTTAAAGAGATCAAATTAAGATTGATCTTGAGGGATATGTAATGTTGGTGGAAGCAATTAATCCGTTTTCATGTAGGAGTTGTTTTTGGAAGAAAATTTTGAAATTTTGATGATGGATTTTTCATTTTTGAAAGGGACATTGAAGTATTGAAAATTTTGGTAAGAACCATACGATAACCAATGGTATTTCTTTTGTAATTACAATTGGTGGAGGCTATCATGTTCTGAATGGTGATGTAGGGAAGGTTGAGTCTTTTGCAATGGATGAGGTTTAAGCTTTATAGTAGAAAGCGTGAATGACCCCTAGATGGTAGGAATATAATATTTCCAAGAACTAATACTATCCAAGAGCATCAATGTATTTTTTGATTGAGGTTCCATCAAATTGAAGGTTATCAAACAAAAAGACCCATCCAATCCTAATTGGTCTTTCAACCCATTTATCTTGGTAGGTTTTTTGGTATTTGGCTGAGAGTAGTGGTGGGATAAGGAATTTGGAAGTTGTTTTATGAGGAGGCTTTTGTTGGGTTTCAGTTTTTCGTGAACAATTTGATGGAATGGATTTGGGTGGAGGGTGTTCTGGTGGAATAGTTTAGAATGGAGAACGTTATGCACTTTTGGTTTTTGTGCAGGGTGACATTGTTGGTGTATGTTGAGGAATGGATTTCAATTTCTTTGATGGTGATTTTGAATAGGTAAAAAGATGTTTTAATTATTTTGATGGTGAAGTAGAGGGTTTTGAGGATTTTGGTGTTAAAGCAGAGGTTTTTCGTCTTGGAGTAGAGGATTTTAAGGATTTTGGTGTTAAAGCAGAGGAAGGAACATGGCATTTGAGTGGAGGTGGGGAACAAGATTTATCACCAAATATCGTGCATATGGTTGTGTCCACACTTTTAGATTGTTTGGAGGTACCAACTCCAGCCATGATTCTCATTGATCTTCGTTTATATGGAGGATTTCCTGATTGAGTTTTTTGAGGATTTTCTAGAGATGTGGCGGTGCTTGACTTATGTTTTTGGAGGATACATTGAAAGAAAGGAGGGAGTATAATGGTGATTGGGGCTAGCAAAATAGGAGGTCGGCTGGTTTCAAAAGATGATGAGAGAAAGTAAATGAAGGTGCTTTTAAAGGGATAAACTTTTGGAGGGTTAGGTCGCGGTGAACGAGATGGTGATTGACATGGTGAGGGTGTAGGAATTCTTGCAGTTGGATTTTTCCTTGCATGTGCTTTGGTGAGAGCCATGGTTTTGGAGAGAAATGAAAAGAAATGGAAGAGTGAGTTGCATAAAGTAAGAGTACGAAGGTTTTGATGAAAGAGGAAAAAGCAGTTTTTTGGGAAAAGATGAGGGAGATAGTGACTCGCATGAGTATGTATATAAAAGTGGGTGGCTGAGAAGTCACTAGTAATATTGAGAATGAGGAAAGTAGACTATGATAAGGCTAGAGTAGCCGTTTTTTTATGAAAAAATAAGTTGTTACTTTGCCTCTTGGTGTGATTTTAATTTTTGAATTTTTTTAACCTCCATGCGAAGAGGAAGGAAATGGAGATCGTTCTCCGTATCGACCAAAATGTTTTGGTCAAATTTTTCAAAAAAGATAGTTTGGATTTTTGATAATTTTTTT
>PGTU02015933.1:45000-49099 GCA_002896215.2 Cicer echinospermum | reverse complement strand
TAATAGTTAGGTTATGTTCTTTGGGAGTTGGAAATTTTATTTGTATTTGGTTGAAATCTTTTAGTATTCCTTTTGGATATATATATATATTTATAATATATATATAATTATATTATATATATTATAATATGTGTGTGGTGTGTATGTATTGTGTTCATATGGTGGTAAAAAATCAGGAAATATGACTCTATATTTTGCATAGTTAGTTTGAATTCGATTTTCTTTCCTTTTGATATATGTTTGTGTTTTTTTGAACATGTCCGACTCATATGACATCTTATGTTGTAGATTAATACACTACGATATCATTGTGTAACAAAAATATTGTACAGTAGTCCTAAAATTGGTATAAGGTCAATAATTAAGGTTTATGAAATATTATATTAATAAAAAAAATTATGGAAAGAAGCAAGGAAATTATTATTTAAATGTGAGTAGCCATTTAAAAAAAAAAAGGTAAGTTAACTTAATTATAGAAGACATACATGAGAAATATAAATTTAGCCACATCTACGAGTTTATTTGGCAATAAGAATAATATAAGGTAAACTAAAGAGTTTAACCTTACTTGTTAATTAAATATAGTTATCATATTTTTGGCTCAATTTGAGATTCTCTCAAATGCTTGAGAAGCCATCTATGAAAAACTAAGAGAGAAAAAAAAAAAAAAAGTACATTTATATTTTAATCTTTAAAAATGTTTTTTTAATGAAATATTAATATATTTTTTTTCTAAACTTTGAAAAGGTTTTATTTTTTATTTAGTATGTAGAATGAACGATAAGCTAAATAACATCAGAAATTTACAAAGTCTTTTGAAAGTGTTTTTTAACATGTTCACACTATACAATATTTTGTTACACAACTATATCTATGTGTTTTAATTGTGTGGTGGGCCCTTCCTACATAATATTACTACAAATATTAGTTAAGATACTAGTCCTGGTCTTAACTTAATTTCAGTTAACATTGTTAACTACTTTATCTTTTTATTTTTTTCGCCGATTTGGTACCTTTATTTAATTTTAATAACAATTATATTTATATGTTAAAAATGTCAACACGTTATCTTTAAATTTTTGCAAAATCAAAAATTGATCAAAAATTCAAACAAAACCCATTAAAATTAATAGCATCTCAAATATAATGTCATTTCATCAAATTCATAACTTAAATCATTAAATAAACTTCATATTTCATCTCTAACACATCAAAGTAAAGAATGACAAATATAGTTCTATTTGAAGATATGAGTTACGAATTGATGAAATTTGTTTTATATTAAGAATAGTAAATTAATTTATGGGTTTTGTTTGAAATTTTTGATGAATTTTGTAAAAGAAAAAAGTAACATGATTGCGCATTTATTTAAACATAAAAATAATCAAATGTCACATAAAAGTTAAAATAAAAGACCAAATCAGGAAGAAAAAAAATAAAATGACTAAAACGTTACTGAACATAATTAAGGGACAACAATGAATCGGATATTTAGCCAATCTATCTATTACAAAATTTGAAGTAATTAGTAAGATGGAATAGAGAGCAAATCGAGAAATTTTGGAGGGCTTTGTATTAGAAAAAAAGCTGCTATATCTACAAGAATACACGAGTAATTTTCAATGCAAAACAAAATCTGCTTAAAATAAAACTTAATATGATTTATGGCATATTCAAACAAACACAAACAGTATATAAAAGAGAAAAAAGAATCAATCTCAAATTAGTTGGGCAAAATATGTGCAAAATATAGAGTTTATATTTACTCATGTCTTCTGACCAACCAAGGAACACAATTATATATACAAAAAGAAAGGAAATCAAAGCGCCAAATAATTATGTAAGTATGAAGTATATTTTCTCGCTTTGTATCTTACCTAAGTTACAACATAGACTAATGACATTGTGCCTAAGGTAATCGCATGTTTTATAAATAAAATGCATATATAGACCTAACAGAGAGGTTGATGGTGCCTAGGTTACACATAAACTAATAATGAGTGCCTAACCGAGCTAAATATTTAGCACGCACACAAATCGACATAATTCCAGAATTAAAAGGTAAATATAGATGCTTATTCATTCCAAAATAAAAAGTAAGTTCTTAAGGTATCTATGAGCAATAGACTAATATTATGTGAATCAATTTTGTTTTAAGTCTTAAAGACTAAGAAAATTAAACAATTTGTATTCTCCAATTGTCCTTTAAGTTCTTGCCTTATCTCCTATCAATGACCCTTCCACTCTTAGTTCTTGAAGCTCATAGCTTTACATGTAATTGGTCAACATCAATTATGTTAGCAACTATGCAAATTGTATTAAATAAACAGTTTAAATTAAAGGGTGTCATAAAAAATCACCTTGACAGACAAAACGTGAACCGCAGGGTCAACAAATCGTCAGCAAATAGTCTGCTTTGTAACGCAAAAAAAAATAATAGTTCATTCTTTTATTTCTCCCCACCACAAGCCAAGAACCATGTGGGACTCTTTTTCTTTATTTCACTGGTGTTATGTCTCTCTGCATTTTTTGCTTTGTAATAAAACAACCTGAAAGGTTAAAACGCCATTTGTCACACCCAATCTCCATGTTAGTGACACCACCCTCTATTTTCTATCTCGTATACACCTCAATATGAGTCTGACCAAATTCTTTTTGTGTCTTTCTATAACCTTTTTAATTTCATTTATTTTTTTAGGATAGTCACTTTGTTTTTCTTAAAATTGATACCTTACTATGTAGAAAATGCCAAAGAATAATTTTTTCCCCAAGTTTGAAGAGTTATGAATCCAAAGATTTTTGCATAAGGATATGAAGCAGATAAATTGGAGGAACTATTGCTCTAATTGTGACGAAATATTATTTGTTGTCTTTTTGTTGATATTTGAAATAGATTAACTAGGCAACGTATATGTGTCCCTTGGCAAGCAAGAAGTGGAACCTACTGAAAAATGTTGTACTAATTTCTTTGTAATATATCATTTCAAGAGTTGCTATACGAATAAAAAAGGAGACGTCAATTGTTTTGTATTAAAAAGGATTAAGATAGAGAGAGACGAGGAAGACATGAATTTAGTGAAATGATGTTTGGGGTATTAGAGAAATGCAAAGACGTGTACTCAATCACGAGGGTCAATCAAGATCTTGAGAGTCGTGAAAGAGCAGTCACTTGACTCACTTTTGACAAAATTAATCTCCACCATACTTTTTAATCAAAAGCCATAAAACTTCCAGAGACTGTCATTCTCAGCTATATAACTATATATATATAGGTATATATAATAGTGATTCTATTAAAAAAGATTTGAATGAAGATGTAGAATATGATGAGTTCTCAATACCGTTCAAGTTACAATGTTTATTAAGATAAACAAGGAAACAATTAATATTGTTATGTCTGTGAAATTTAGGGTATTAATATTGTTTACCACTTTGTTACGTATCGGTCGTCATTGTTTTATGTTGTCTTGTAAAAAAAAAAATTATCTAAAGATAGCATAGAAATAATAAATACTTTTTTAAGGCAAACTAAAGTTTAAAATTTTTTAAATGTAAAATATATATTTTTAAACATTATAAAAGTAAAATTTTCACATACATAAAATTTAATTTAAATAATAATTTAGATATTTAATATATTTTAATTATTATTAATATTTATAATTTTTTAATAGATAAAGTTTGACTAGATATTTAGTCAAACAAAGTATTGACTAAATAAATTTTTCAATTAATTGAGTATATTCAACAAAGTAAATTTAAGAGTCAATGTTTTATTTAATAGAACATTCTATTTTTAATCAATATAGAATAATCAATTTAGGAAAAACTAATATTAATTTACTACATTTAATTTAATTAATTTTATAAATATTGTTGTTCTGATTAGATATTGACAAATAAAAAGATAAGAAGAGCTAATTTATTTATGATATTGAACTAGTAAAATACCCGTGTGTGATCATATAGATTCAAGGTTGAGAGTATTTCTTTATGTGACTCAAACAATAATATATTACTATATAAATTGTGAATATGTTTAGAAATTAGAAGCAATGGGAGGCGAACTTGTAAAAGATGAATGCACAATTTTCTCTCC
>PGTU02015933.1:0-40000 GCA_002896215.2 Cicer echinospermum | reverse complement strand
TATGTGTGTTTAATTGATGTTAAGTATGCACGTAGTTATATTTCAATTATTTATAACTATTTTCTATTTTTATTTATTTATTTTATAAATAATGATCTTGGGATAATAGTGATATTGTGATTGATTTCCTTTATTTTATATACTTGTTATGACATTGTGATTTTATATATATTTATTATGATTTAGTAATTTATAATAAAGTGTTGATATTATATTTATTTATTTATAATTTTGAATATTCCCTAATAATGATAATATTTTAATTTGAGTATTTGGAAAAATAAGTATTATTATACTGATTATTTGGAATATAAGTGTGTTGGCTGTTAATGTATTTTAAATATTAATTATTTTATTTTATAAACTCTTAGTTTTGGAATATTAGTAATATTTTAGTAATTAAATTATGTTAAAAAAAGATTTTTGGTAATTTGTTTTGTTTTATTTAAATAAATAAAATAAATAAATAAATGTATTTTATTGGTTAGACCTAGCGCACTATACGCAGTAGTAATACCTAATTAAAAAAAAATATTAATTGAAAACAAAAAGGAAGAAGAAGGTGACCAAGGAACAGATACAATCATAGCCCCACTTGAGAAAAAAAAAAAGAAGAAGATCAACATTGATCGATAACAGTTGTAGAAAACTTTATCTATTTACGTCCAAATTTCAGTACGTTGTTTCACTTATTTAGTTAGTCTATTAAATACATTTTTGCAGATTTTTAACCATCCCAATATCTCTCTAAAATACTCGAGTTCTCCGTTTATAAAATTCTTTATTTTGCACCGTTCTTCTTCACCATAAGTCTGAATTAAGTGAAACCAAAGCCAAAAATGATCGTGTGAAAAATGGTTATATTATCCACTTATTGTTTTTCTGATTTATGGTAAGATTCCTTTACCGAATATCAAAATTTAGTTTTTAGAGTGTCTTCCCATAATCTAATTTAATTTAACGTTCACCCATAAATTGTCGAGTCAAATTGATTGAAGGAAAAAGAGTCAAAGGAGAAAGCATGTTTACTCGTGGAATCATATTCGTGTGTGAAAGCATCGAAATAAGGTAAGGGGTGAAAGAATGTTTGAATTAATGAGTATAATATAATGTGAGATGATAAATTGGTTAATGTGAAAATATGAAAATTGTGAGATTAAAACATGGAATAGAAATATTTATAAGGTGTCGATTGATTTAACTTCGTTAAATGTGTGATATTTGATATTATTGTGATATTTGATTTTATTTCGTAAAATGTGGTATTTGATATTATTGTAATATTGGATGTCAAATAAATTTGGTGCATATGTTTGATAATGAGTTTATGTGAGGTATTAATAAAAGATGGATGCATTTTGTGATATGAGTTTGTTCGATGATAATGGTGTATGATTTATGACAGTTATAAATTGTGATATGTTTATGTGATGATGTATGATTGATATAGTGATGCTATAAATTTATGATGAGGTTATGTGAGGATGGTGACGATGTATGACTAATGGTAGTGATATTATAAAGTTGTGATGAGAATATTGAAGTAACCCCATAATTAATGAAATAATGGTGATTCCAATTTGTGTTTGAGATTATGGTCTTAATGGAGCATCATAGGTCAATGAGGGGACAAAATAAATATTGAGAATTTGTGAAGTGGAGATTATTTTGTCATCATATAGGTAGGGCCTGACAAGCCTAGTGATTCGTGTGAAGTACAAAAGAATGAGTCCATGAGTCTGATCGTGGTGGTCTACTGTTAAGCCTTAAGGCAAGATTGTTAGAGCTTGGAGGTATTCGGATGAGGAATTCCTAGTTTACTTTGAGGTAGCACTCCAAATGTCGGGAGCTACCATGCAACACACGTTTACCTCGATTGTCGTGTATATATATCTCAGGTTGAGTTGATGAGATCTATGAGGACATGGCCAATTTGAATTATATGTTCACTGAGATGGTGACATAGTATCAAGTCTCCTAACCAAGTACTTCAGAGTTAGAATGGTACCACATTGTGAAGTAAAGTCCAAGCTCATGCATATAATTGCATTTTCTTGTGATTGTTTTGTTGTGATTAATGTGTATCGCATGTGATTATCATTTCTTTTAGACGATTTGATGTTATAGTAAAATGTATTGATTTTCCTTGAATGATTTTGACTTTTTAATGTGATATTTTTCTTGAGCAATGTTTGTGCAATGCTATGGTTCTACTATGATTTTTTTTGCGTGTTTTTCTTACTTGTATTATACTATATCAACATATATGATTTTGAAACTAACTGTAACACCCCAAATTTTATAATAAATTATTTTATTAATTAAATAGAATTTTAAATAATTAATTTGATGTTAAAATTATTTTTAATATATGTTGATAAATTTTGGGATCATTTTCGTCATATAGGTGCTTTCTATGATGTGCTAGTTTTATAAATATTAGATTAAATGAGTGATATAAATAATAAATATTATGTTATATTATATTATTTAATATATTTTTTTAAAAAAATAATAGTATTTTAGTGTAATATTTTAAAGAAAAATATTTTATTTTATATTACGTGTATATACGTGTACCCAATTAATGTAATATTTTTCTGTGCGCTTGACTGATGTTAAGCATCCACGTAGTTATATTTCAATTATTTATAACTATTTTCTATTTTTAGTTATTTTTTGATAAATAATTATCTTGAGATAAAATTGATATTGTGTTTAATTTCGTTTATTTTTATATACTTGTTATATATAATTATTATGATTTAGTAATTAATATAAATATTGATGTTATATTTATTTATTTTATAATTTTGACTATTTTCTAATATGATGGTATTATTATAATGTGAGTGTTTTGAGAAATAAGTATAATTGTAGAGATTATTTGGAATGTGAGAGTTTCAATTATTAGTAATATGTTTTTGTTATATTGATTATTTTAATTACTTTAATTTATAAAATATTAGTAATGTTTGGAAAACTGTGTTTGGAGTAATATTAAAAAGGAGATTAAATAGTTTTAGCAAAATAAAAATAATAACAGTAAAACAAAAACATAAATAAATGGACCAATGGATTTGACCCATTTGTGAACCCTAATTGTTAATAAAATAAAATAAATAAAAAGGAAGGGGAGTTGGAAGGGCAACCGTAAAACCAAAGAGGAAACACAACAATAACGTATCGTTTGACAACACTGATTGATAACTGTTGCACAAAACTTTCTCCATTTTCGCCAACATTTGACTATGTTATTTTATTCATTTAATTAGTCAATTAGACATAATTTTCCAGATTTTTAACGACCCAAATTTCTCTCTAAAATACTCGACTTCTCCATTTGTAGAATTCATTATTTTGCACCGTTCTCCTTTACAGTAAGTACGATTAGAGTGAAACCAACGCCAAAACAACCGTGTGAAAAATGACTATATTATCCACTGATTGGTTTTCTGATTTATGATAATCTTCCTTGACCGAATTTCGAATCTAGTTTTTAGAGTATCTTCTCATCATTTATTTTTAACGTTTACCCATAAATTGTTGAGTTACACCAAATATACCATAAATGATTTTAAGTAAACTTAAACTTTGGATCTGTCATGAATGGTAAATAGAAGGGTGTGTCTATAAGGAAAATGGAGTGTTATGGGAACCTTTTTGTCTCTTTCATAATTTTCGTCATGAAATAAAAAAGATTATTTCTGGCGTATTCCTTAAGTCGAGATGGTGAAAAATACGATTCTATTCCAGGAGGAAAGTCCTTGATTATAGAGCCATGGGCTGGTAGTGATTTGATCATAAGAATCAATGGAAAGGTGTGTGTTTTAGTGACGAACTGGATAGGCTTCATAGGTCTGGAAAGTAAATCAGGAATCAAATTTTGATTTCCTTTAATATATTTTACCGTAAAATCATATCTTGAAAACCAATCTTTAAGCCTAAGAGTTTGGGGATCTGGAGGCATTTTATTTTTAAACTCGAGAATCCTAGGGAAAGAAGAATTGTCCATTTGGACCTCAAATTGTATGAAAGGTTTAGATGATCTGTTTGTGATTGGATCCACCTTCCTTTCTAAAGCAGGGAATTGTTGGTCATATTATGATGTAGAAGCGGAGTACATGAAACAAGGGATTGGATTGATATTTTTTGGAGAGTCTAAAGGTTTATAATGATTTGAGGGAGACCATGAGATACAGTAAGGGTCATCTGGTGGAATAAGGTTTTCTTCTCTGAGGATCCTAAGAGTTTCTTAGTAAATCTGGAGAGGAGGAGCCCTTTTCGAATTCCTACCCAAGGACCATTGTCCGGATCAATCCTTCTTTGTGGAGGTGGTGGTGGTTTACACCTACCTTTCTTTTTCCCTTTAGGGTGAATTGCATCTTCATCCATCTTATCATCAAGCATCCAACAGTCACAACCTGGCTCACACCTATTGGGATCTACATCCCAAATGAAATGTTCGTCTATTTTATCTGTATAGACGAGTTTTCCATATGTTGTAACCGCATGGATAGGACACCAGTCTTCCTCAAGTATTGGTTGAATCATCAGAGTTTGGAAGATCGGAGAGGATGAGCTACTCTCTTCGTCTGGTTTTTTGAAGATCGTCTTGACTGTCTTGTCAACAGACGATCTCCAAACTCTAAAGTTAGAGAAAACTAAATTTTTCACACTTTATTTTTTTTTCTATAAAGATTGAGGTTGAATAAAACAAGAAGAAAAAAGAGAAGGATGAGGAGAAGAAATAAAAGAAAAATTAAAACTGGCAGCTGATAACATTTCTTGTCGATGCTCCTCAGTAGGGATGGCCAAAATAACTAAAAAAAAACTCAATTGGTTTGGAGAACTAAACCGAACTGAATCAAATTTGAATTGAACCAGTTCATTAAATTAAAAACCAAATTTTATTTTAAATTTTTTAACTGAACCGGTTTTTAAATATTAGAATTGAACTGTAACTAAATTGAACCATAACTTACTTAGATTTAATTCAAAACTAAAATAAAAAATTTCAAAATCCTAAAATATTCATGACTCATAATGACATAATAACAAGTAAAACTAAGTTAAAACCAGTTTGGTTCAGTTTTGATTAATAACTCGGTTCATTGATTTAAAAAATCAGTTCAGTTTGGCTCTGAGTAAATTAAAACCATTTTTATTCAGTTTTTTCAAACTAAAAATCAGTTTAGTTTAGTTTTTAAGCAATTGTAGTTCAAAATTGTACTTTTTCCACCACTACTCATGGGTATGTCTGAGATGTACATAGTTAGACATTTAGTGTTGTTCTAATGGGCTTGGCCCATATAATCATTCAATAAAATATTAAAGAAAAAGGTAGATACGGAGAGTGATAGGTTTGACGGTCGATGGTTCCAAGCGGACAAATTTATCAGGCTTTCCACTTTTCTATATCTCATCACTCATCTCTCTTATAGTATCTATCCCACCTTATTGCCTGACCTCTAAGAATGGTCGACACTAAAACACATATTTCTATACTATTGTTGGTGTGGCCAGCCTGCAGTGGCCTTATTTTTCTACCTCTTTACTCTTTTTTGCGTTGATTATGTTAGTTTACCATGGATTTAGTTAATGGATTTCTTTAAAGTTAAAACGTAAAATAAATAAATAAAAAACTGGAAAATGAGGTAGATAATACATAAAAGTATAAGCTGGAGAAGACAAGTATGGTAGTAAAAAATGATAAGGAAGGAGAATGAAAGTGATTGATAAAATTAATTAAAAAGATTAAAGGAGATAAATTGGTTGTTAGTTGCACGGCTTCTTGGAAATTGACTAAAGCTTCCGAAGTTAATACTAATATACTTTAAATGCTACTTACCTAAGGCACTAATACTATTCTTTAATATTTTCAACTTTCGAGAGAAGTAATTAATTAAGATTGGAACATGTTCAATATTTTAATAGTGTCTTCCTGTATTATAATGCATGGTCAGTCAGTTATGATTTTTGATGAGTTTAATTTTTCCATTTGAATCCGTCCATTGAAATTTATTTTACACTGAAATTTTAACTTTTTTATAATCTGTCCAGATTGTTCATTTTTCAGTTAGTTAGGGTGAAACTGTCCACTGCTAACTACATATACAAAAAAAATTAGGTTAAATTCCTTGTTAGATGAAGAAGAAGATGCCCAAATAATATCGTTGCTGAACATTGATACGAGACAAATCTATAAAAATAATGGTAAAACTACAACCACAATTTTGTATAAAGAAATGGAAAAAGTAAAGAGCAAATGAGAAACAGGAATTGAGATGAATAATCTTGGTTCTTGAACACAGTAGCCTAAATAGAAATATGGATTTTGATAATTTTGGTTGGATTTGTGATTTTTTGGATCAATTTGAATCTAAATGTTCTTAGTTTTAAGATGTCTAATCACATAAGCAAGGCAGGCCAATTGGTATTTTGCACTTATTTAAAAATAAAAAATACATATAAATTAAATCTACTTCACCCCACTGCTAAGCATTAATCGTCGTTTCTTTTTTTTGGTTAAAATTAAGCATTAATTAATAATTATTCTGCAAAAGTAAAAAATATTAAATTAATAATTAAATTTATATAATATTTAACATAAGTGTTTAATTTTGTTAATTATTATATAACTAAAACAAATTTTCTATAAAAAAATGAATTTATCCAAAAAATGGTTTTCATCATTCAGAACGATCTATCATCTCCTTCCATTATATATCATAATAACCTTTAAACAAGACCAACACGAACAGAGCAACCTATTTTTCTTCTAAATCCCTCAATCTTGTTTGCATTGAGTTCTAATAATAACGTTACAACAGAAATAACATATACTTACTTGAGATATTCTAGCAACAATGCATTGAACTTACTGATATACATCGAATTGATGGATTCAAACATTTACGCACGATGAATATATAAGCAACATGTGATACATCATACATGTAGGTCTAGTTGGACTTCATTAGCTCGTAAGGAACTCTTGGATGAAGACTTTGAAAATAAAGGGTATGTGAACATTGAACGCGGCAGAAATATTTTTGGGATCGCAATTTATACTTGGTATCTCATTGTGAGAATAAGTAAGGTTATGATTTTAGTTTGTTAATCTAAAACTAAACCTTTTACGTAAACTAAAAATAGTTTATCGTTATTTTCGTTAGATTCTTAGGACTAAAAACTATTAGCTTAAACTAGACCTATTAAGTAAGCAAAAAGTTTTTTGGTGTTAGGTGCAAATGATGCTGTAAATTAAAAGGATTTCCTCAATTTTTTCCAATTATCGAAAAAAGGAGCATGGAGAAATACATCATTCAGTTGAAAGTTGTAGTCTAGTTGATCAAGAGTTAATGTTGTTTAGACAACTAATTTTTTTTTTCTTTCTATATATTTTGGTTTTGTTAATAGAATTTTATTTGATTTTAAATTTCATATTTGAGCACTAAAGATCAAGAGTTGATATATGTAGCTATTAATATGAGAAAATTAAAATTTTGAACATTTTATATAAAACTTATGAATTTTATTGTTTGAAAATTAATACGTTTTACAAATAATTAAATCTGATGAGAGGAGTTTAACTCCTTATATACATGAAAACCTAACATAGCAAATTACCTAAGTCCAACTAGCTTGACTTAGGCTAACAGTCAACCAGTTACATCAGCTTTAAACTAAGCTTACTGACTACCAATCAGATTCACCACCTGCCTACTCCACAACTAACTTTTGTCACTTTATGCTACTACTTTCTTTGACTTAACTAGCTTTCTTGTTGTCTTGTAATAGTTTAGGTTATGTTCTTGGAGTTGAATTTTATTTTATGGTTGAAATCTTTTAGTATTCCTTTTGGATATATATATATATATATATATATATATATATATATATATATATATATGTGTGTGTGTGTATGTATTGTGTTCATATGGTGGTAAAAAATCAGGAAATATGACTCTATATTTTGCATAGTTAGTTTGAATTCGATTTTCTTTCCTTTTGATATATGTTTGTGTTTTTTTGAACATGTCCGACTCATATGACATCTTATGTTGTAGATTAATACACTACGATATCATTGTGTAACAAAAATATTGTACAGTAGTCCTAAAATTGGTATAAGGTCAATAATTAAGGTTTATGAAATATTATATTAATAAAAAAAATTATGGAAAGAAGCAAGGAAATTATTATTTAAATGTGAGTAGCCATTTAAAAAAAAAAAGGTAAGTTAAACTTAATTATAGAAGACATACATGAGAAATATAAAATTTAGCCACATCTACGAGTTTATTTGGCAATAAGAATAATATAAGGTAAACTAAAGATAGTTTAACCTTACTTGTTAATTAAATATAGTTATCATATTTTTTGGCTCAATTTGAGATTCTCTCAAATGCTTGAGAAGCCATCTATGAAAAACTAAGAGAGAAAAAAAAAACAAAAAAGTACATTTATATTTTAATCTTTAAAAATGTTTTTTTAATGAAATATTAATATATTTTTTTTCTAAACTTTGAAAAGGTTTTTATTTTTTATTTAGTATGTAGAATGAACGATAAGCTAAATAACATCAGAAATTTACAAAGTCTTTTGAAAGTGTTTTTTAACATGTTCACACTATACAATATTTTTGTTACACAACTATATCTATGTGTTTTAATTGTTGTGTTGGGCCCTTCCTACATAATATTACTACATAATATTAGTTAAATACTATCCGTGGTCTTGAACTTAATTTCAGTTAACATTTTAATACTTTATCTTTTTTTTTTTCCCGATTTGGTCCTTTATTTTAATTTTAAGTGACAATTTGATATTTTATGTTTTAAAATGTCAACAACGTTATCTTTATTTTTTGCAAAAATTCAAAAAATTGATCAAAAATTTCAAACAAAACCCATAAAATTAATTATCATCCTCAATATAATGTCATTTCATCAAATTCATAACTTAAATCATTAAATAAACTCATATTTTCATCTCTAACAACATCAAATAAAGAATGACAAATATGAGTTTATTTGAAGATTTGAGTTACGAATTTGATGAAATTTGTTTTATATTAAAGAATATAATTAATTTATGGGTTTTGTTTGAAAATTTTGATGAATTTTTGTAAAAAAAAAAAAGTAACATTGTTGACATTTTAAAACATAAAATATCAAATTGTCACATAAAATTAAAATAAAAGACCAAATCAGGAAGAAAAAAATAAATGACTAAAACGTTAACTGAAATTAAGTTAAGGGACAACATGTGGTATTTAGCCGAATATTATTACAAATTTTGAATAATATTTAATGATGGAATAGAGAGCAATCAGAAAATTTTGGAGGCTTTGTATTAGAAAAACTCTATATCTCAAGAAACACGTAATTTTCAATGCAAAAATCTCTTAAACATAAAATGTAATATGATTATGGCATATTCAAACAAACACAAACATATATAAAAAGGAAAAAAAAATCAATCTCAAATTAGTTGGGCAAAATATGTGCAAAATATAGAGTTATATTTACTCATTCTCTACCAACAGAGGAACACAATTATATATACAAAAGAAAAGGAAATCAAACTCAAATTAATTATGTAAAGTATGAAGTCATATTTTCTCGCTTTGTGTTCTACCTAAGTTACACATAACTAATGACATTGTGCCTAGGTAATCTCATGTTTTATAAATAAAATGCATATATAACCTAACAGAGATGATATGGTGCCTAGGTTACACATAACTAATGACATTGTGCCTAACCGACTAAATATTTAGGCACGCACACAAATCGACATAATTCCAAATTAAAAGGTATGATTATTACATTCCAAAATTAAAAGTAAGTCTTAAGGTATTTCTATGAGCAATAGACTAATATTATGTGAATCAATTTTGTTTTAAGTCTTAAGACTAAGAAAATTAACAATTTGTTTCTCCAATTGTTCCTTTAGCTTCCTTGCCTTATCTCTAGTCAATGACCCTTCCACTCTTAGTTCTTGAAGCTCATAGCTTTCATGTAGGGTTGGTCAACATCAATATGTTAGCAACTATAAATTGTATTAAATTAAACAGTGTAAATTAAATGTGTCATTAAAAAAGTCATTTGACAACAAAAGTGAACGCAGGTCACAATGTCAGCAATTGTCTGCCTTTGTAACGCAAAAAAAAATAATAGTTCATCTTTTTATTTTCTCCCCACCACAACCAAGAACCATGTTGGGACTCTTTTTCCTTTATTTCACTGGTGTTATGTCTCTCTGCATTTTTTGCTTTGTAATAAAACAACCTGAAAGGTTAAAACGCCATTTGTCACACCCAATCTCCATGTTAGTGACACCACCCTCTATTTTTCTATCTCGTATACACCTCAATATGAGTCTGACCAAATTCTCTTTTGTGTCTTTCTATAACCTTTTTAATTTCATTTATTTTTTTAGGATAGTCACTTTGTTTTTCTTAAAATTGATACCTTACTATGTAGAAAATGCCAAAGAATAATTTTTTCCCCAAGTTTGAAGAGTTATGAATCCAAAGATTTTTGCATAAGGATATGAAGCAGATAAATTGGAGGAACTATTGCTCTAATTGTGACGAAATATTATTTGTTGTCTTTTTGTTGATATTTGAAATAGATTAACTAGGCAACGTATATGTGTCCCTTGGCAAGCAAGAAGTGGAACCTACTGAAAAATGTTGTACTAATTTCTTTGTAATATATCATTTCAAAAGTTGCTATCGATAAAAAAAGGAGACGTCAAATTTTTTATTAAAAGAAAGATAGAGAGAGACGAGGAAGACATGAATTTAGTGAAAATGATGTTTGGGTATTAGAGAAATGCAAAGACGTTGTACTCAATCACGAGGTAAATCAAGATTTGAGAGTGTGAAAGAGCAGTCACTTGACTCACTTTTGACAAAATTTAATCTCCACCATACTTTTTTTTTATCAAAAGGCCAATAAAACTTCCAGAGACTGTCATTCTCATTATATATATATATATATATATATATATAGTGATTCTATTAAAAAGATTGAATGAAGATGTAGAATATATTGAGTTCTCAATACCGTCAAGTACAATGTTTATTAAGATAAACAGTGAACAATTAATATTGTTATGTCTGTGAAATTTAGGTAATAATATTGTTTACCACTTTGTTACGTATCGGTCGTCATTGTTTTTATGTTGTCTTTGTAAAAAAAAAATTATCTAAAGATAGCATAGAAATAATAAATACTTTTTTTAAGGCAAACTAAAGTTTAAAATTTTTTAAATGTAAAATATATATTTTTAAACATTATAAAAGTAAAATTTTCACATACATAAAATTTAATTTAAATAATAATTTAGATATTTAAATATATTTTAATTATTATTAATATTTATAATTTTTTAATAGATAAAGTTTTGACTAGATATTTAGTCAAACAAAGTATTGACTAAAGTATTTAGTCAAACTATTGACTAAATAAATTTTTCAATTAATTGAGTATATTCAACAAAGTAAATTTAAGAGTCAATGTTTTATTTAATAGAACATTCTATTTTTAATCAATATAGAATAATCAATTTAGGGAAAAACTAATATTAATTTACTACATTTAATTTAATTAATTTTATAAATATTGTTGTTCTGATTAGATATTGACAAATAAAAAGATAAGAAGAGCTAATTTATTTATGATATTGAACTAGTAAAATACCCGTGTGTGATCATATAGATTCAAGGTTGAGAGTATTTCTTTATGTGACTCAAACAATAATATATTTACTTATATAAATTGTGAATATGTTTAGAAAATTAGAAGCAATGGGAGGCGAAACTTGTAAAAGATGAATGCACAATTTTCTTCTCCGTATGTTATATATCTAAACTAAAGTGAAACATAGAAAAGCAGGGTCATAGTTGCATAGATAAACTAGTCTCGTGCATGATGGTGAATTTGATTTTTTATTAGTGAGAACTTGTTATCTATATAATAGTTCAATGTCATAAGTGATAAATTGCCTATTATATGACAATTACTTTCAAAATTTTATGAGTAAGAATGTATGGATGATAGTTCAATCTCATCGAGAACAACTCGTCCCATGAAAGATAATTATTTTCAAATTTTAATCTATCAGGACCTTTCATTTTTATATTTTTTAATCTCATAGGGGACAATTTGTCCGATCTATTATAATTGATTTCATTTTTATGTTGATAATATTATAAAAAAACCTAATTTTTACTAATTCTTTATTTAGAAATTTTTGTCTCATTTATAATAAACTGTAATTAGTATATTATAATTATTTTTAATTATATTAAGAAAATTGTCGCGTCCGGTTATCCGCAAAAAATGAATGAGTCGCCACCAATTTATTTTTTAAAAAAGGGAAAATTAGATAAAACCTAAAATAAAGTTCTTGAACCAAAAAACAGATTCCAGAATCGATTACGAGCTTCAAAACGGTTATCCGATAATTAATTGTATACAAATTATTTATTTATTTAATTATTTATTTTACCTCCTAAAAGAATAATAAAAAGGAAAATAAATTATTTACATTAATAAAAGAAAAATATTTTTTTTATTAATTTGGTTTGACAAAGGGAAAATCTTGCTCCTACGTATCTCCAGTACAAGAAATCAAAACACACGTAGAATATTTATGTGTTGTCCGATTTTATTATTACTTGATTTTAATTATTTTAAAATTATAATTATTATTATATACGTATAAAAAGGTAATAGCAGAAATAATAGTAGTAATAATAATAATAATAATAATAATAATAATAATAATAATAATAATAATAATAATAATAATAATAATAATAATAATAATAATATATTTGATCTTTTATAATAATAATAAAATACTTTTAACGTTTTAGTCATTTATCAATTTTTTCGCGATTTGGTTCTTTATTTTAATTTTAAGTGACAATTTGATCTTTTATGTTTTAAAACGTCAACAATGTTATCCTTTTGTTTACAAAAATTCATCAAAATTTTCAAACAAAATACATAAAATTAATTATATTTTGTAATATAAAATAAATTTAATCAAATTCGTAACTCAAATCTTCAAATAAACTCATATTCGTCATTCTTTATTTGATGTTGTTGGAGATGAAAATATGAGTCTATTTAAATATTTAAGTTACGAATTAGATGAAATTACATTATATTGAGGATGATAATTCGTTTTATGAGTTTTGTTTGAAATTTTTTATGAGTTTTTTGAATTTTTGCAAAAAATAAGGATAATATTGTTGACATTTTAAAACATAAAATATCAAATTGTCACTTAAAATTAAAATAAAGGACCAAATCGGAAAAGAAATAAATAAATGACTAAAACGTTAAGTGAAATTAAGTTTGTTGTTGTGGTTTGCTGAGTTATTTAATAAACTATGATATGAGTTATGTGTTTTGTTACAATGGGATAAAGTTTGTTTTATTTGGTGATTGGTTTATAAGCATCAATTATTTTTTTTTAGTATGTGTGTTACAAAACAATTTTAGGAACAGAGACAATAGATTAAGAAAAATGAAAGCTTAGAAAAACTAAGTCTTGTTTGATTCACATCCCAAAAACTCTATTTTAGTATTTGAAAATTTAAAAACTAAAAAACTTGTTTGAATTACTTGTTTTTAAGAACTGTATTATACAACTATTTTTAATATTATACTTTTTAAAACTAAAAAAGCAAAACAGATAAATGGCGTTTTACTTTTCATTTTTCAGTTTTTTTACTCTCTAATCAAAAACTGTTTTAAAAACTAGAGTTACCAAACAGATTTTTCTAATTTTTTTATTTAAAAAAAAACTGTTTTCTAAAATTTATTTATAAAATAATTTTTAAAAACTAAAAAGTAAAACACATCAAAAATTGTTTTAAAAACTAGAGTTACCAAACAGATTTTTCTAATTTAAAAAAAAAAAAACTGTTTTCTAATTTTTCTAATTTATAAAATAATTCTAAAATTGCAAGTCTTTTTTTTTTTTTTTAATTGAAGCAATAATGAAAAGATAATAAGAGGAGGATAAGAACATAGATACCTATACTTCTCAATTGGTTTTGCTGTAGTGAATTTATCAAAATTCCAATTTTCTACTCCACCCTATTTTTGCCTATTATTCTCTTTGTTTCGTGCTCCCCTTTCTCCTCTTGGTGTCGATTATTTATAGATTTTTTTGGTGTAAATTACAAAAGACAAGAAAATAATTGTGAATTGATCACCATTTTTATTACTATTCACCAATTTATTTTCGGTTTCTTTTCATTCAATTGATCATCATTATACTGATTTTTATTATCATCAATCAATTTCTTTTCGGTTTCTTTTTTTTTCATTCACCATTATACTGATTTTTATTACGATCAATCCACTTTTCAATTTCTGTTCATTCAATTGATCATTATACTGATTTTTATTACCATCATTTCATTTTCTTTCGATTTCTTTTCATTCAATTATATACTTTTTTTTATATTTTAGAAAAGAGTTTGAATAAGAATTAGAGGTAAACAAGAATCAGAAACACCGTGATTGTCTAAAGTTTATAGCCTTAATTATTTATTATATTTTTTAATTTTTTTGTACTTATTATTTTATTTTTATAAAATGTCTAAAAAGAGCGGGTAAAATTGGGTGTCAATAAAAATATAAAAAAAGTTAATAATTTTAACTAATGGATTAAAAACAAACATTTGTTTTGTATATGAATTGTATGTTTCCAAATCTTCTTTAATGATTAACTTGTTGAAAAAAAATGTGAAAAATTAGAAATGTGAAAAAAAAAACTATAATTATTTTATTTATAATCGTTCTCATTTTTATGTTGATATTGAAAAAAAATTCTAATTTAGCTAGTTCTTTAGTAACAATTATTTGTCCTGTATAAGGTTTTTTAATAATTATAAGTATATTCATTTTATTTAGAAGATATTAAATTATACTAATTTAACTAATTAATTATAGACAAACGTTTATCCTATGAAATTATTTTTGTTTGGATGCAAGAATTGTTGTCTCTTTTTCCTTTATTTTTCTAAATATTTGGATTTTTTAGGTTCATTGTTTATACTCTATCATCGAAATTTTTTCACCTAACAGTTTATAGTTTTATCTCACTCACATCCAGAAGTTTCACAATGGCATTTGTTGCTTTTGTGCTATTTTTCTTAGAAAATGAAATAAATATTTAATATAAGTTTATAAACAATGTAAGTTGAAATTCAAAAGATTAAAAGGTAAATGGTTTAGAAAAAACAATATAATAGGGAGAGACACATGTGTTTTTCAATTGAGGTTTAATCTCAACCATGAATTTTAATCTAAAGGATGGGAAGTATTTCTCGGATTTTCACATAAAAATAGCATTCTTAATATATATATATATATATATATATATATATATATATATATATATATATATATATATATATATATATATATCTGTGTGTGTGTGTGTGTGTGTGTGTGTGTGTTTGTGTGTATATATAATATGAGTTCTCAATGTAACACCCTAAATTCAAATTGAAATAAAAAGTAAAATGCACTAATTTTGAAAGAGATTCACAGCAGACTCAAGATAGAGTAAAAAAAATTCCTTTTAAATATAAGGCTAAGAATGTCACACTTACACTTACACAAGAAGTTTGCATAAAAATTCTTAATTAAAAATCCTTTAACATCGAATATATTTGAGGTTTATTAAACAAATATATTTGACATAAAAACATGTTCAAAACTTAGAAACAATTATTTTTTATCTCCGGATAAAATATCGAATATAACACAATTGATCGATAGAGTTTACAAAACATAAATTAGTTCATAACTCAACAAAACACAACAAATTACTCCCACCCAGTATCACCTATTAGAGCATGGATCATCAACCGATAACCTGAAATATCTGCGCACTTTGAAGCACCGAACATAAACAATGATGGGTAAGCTTCGAAAACATGTGATAGTATAAAATAATTGAGAAGAACAAGTAAAACATTAATAAAATACTGTATCATATTAAATCACAATTAACAATAATAATCAAGGTAAAACATTGATACAATCCACAACGTCAAGTAAGTCAACACACAAATCAAGTAATGTTATGCTTGCTCTTATAATTTAGACTCCTTCTCTTTCTTTGGTACCATTCTAACTCTGAAGTACTTGGTTAGGATGTTTGATACTATGTTACCACACAAGTGGACGAACAATACCAATTGGCCATGTCCTCATAGATCCCTTCAACTCAACCCGAGACACATGTACGCGACAGTCGAGATTAACATGTGTTGTATTGTAGCTCCCGACATTTGGAGAGCTAACTCCAAGTCACCTATAAATTCCCCACTAGAATACCTTCAAGGTCTAACAATCATGCCTTAAAGCTCAACAATAGACTGCCACGATCAAACTCATTTAGTTGTACTTCTCCAACATCACTAGGCTTGTTCCCTACCTATATAATGACAAGATAATCCCCATCTCAAACAAACTGTAACACCCTAAATTTTATAATAAACTATTTTATTAATTAAATAGGATTTTAAATAACTACTTTGGTGTTAAAACTATTTTAGAATATATGTTGATATATTTTTTATGGCTAATTTTTGTTATATGGATGTTTTATATGATGTGCTAGTTGATAAATATTATATTAAATGAGTGATATAAATTATAAATATTTTTATTTTATTATTTTATATATTTTTCTAAAAACTAATAGTATTTTAGTGTAATATTTAAAAAAATAAGATTTTATGCAATTTTATGGGCAAATATGTGTGCCCAATAAATGTAATATTTTTATGTGTGTTTAATTGATGTTAAGTATGCACGTAGTTATATTTCAATTATTTATAACTATTTTCTATTTTTATTTATTTATTTTATAAATAATGATCTTGGGATAATAGTGATATTGTGATTGATTTCCTTTATTTTTATATACTTGTTATGACATTGTGATTTTATATATATTTATTATGATTTAGTAATTTATAATAAAGTGTTGATATTATATTTATTTATTTTATAATTTTGAATATTCCCTAATAATGATAATATTTTAATTTGAGTATTTGGAAAAATAAGTATTATTATACTGATTATTTGGAATATAAGTGTGTTGGCTGTTAATGTATTTTAAATATTAATTATTTTATTTTATAAACTCTTAGTTTTGGAAATATTAGTAATATTTTAGTAATTAAATTATGTTAAAAAAAGATTTTTGGTAATTGTTTGTTTTATTTAAATAAATAAAATAAATAAATAAAATGTATTTTATTGGTTAGACCTATACGCAGTAGTAATACCTAATTAAAAAAAAATATTAATTGAA
The DNA here is from genome assembly GCA_002896215.2 of Cicer echinospermum. Lineage (NCBI taxonomy): Eukaryota > Viridiplantae > Streptophyta > Magnoliopsida > Fabales > Fabaceae > Cicer > Cicer echinospermum. The sequence goes on along the minus strand of PGTU02015933.1, from coordinate 22,624 downwards.
AACAAAAAGGAAGAAGAAGGTGACCAAGGAACAGATACAATCATAGCCCCACTTGAGAAAAAAAAAAAAAAGAAGAAGATCAACATTGATCGATAACAGTTGTAGAAAACTTTATCTATTTACGTCCAAATTTCAGTACGTTGTTTCACTTATTTAGTTAGTCTATTAAATACATTTTTGCAGATTTTTAACCATCCCAATATCTCTCTAAAATACTCGAGTTCTCCGTTTATAAAATTCTTTATTTTGCACCGTTCTTCTTCACCATAAGTCTGAATTAAGTGAAACCAAAGCCAAAAATGATCGTGTGAAAAATGGTTATATTATCCACTTATTGTTTTTCTGATTTATGGTAAGATTCCTTTACCGAATATCAAAATTTAGTTTTTAGAGTGTCTTCCCATAATCTAATTTAATTTAACGTTCACCCATAAATTGTCGAGTCAAATTGATTGAAGGAAAAAGAGTCAAAGGAGAAAGCATGTTTACTCGTGGAATCATATTCGTGTGTGAAAGCATCGAAATAAGGTAAGGGGTGAGAGAGTGTTTGAATTAATGAGTATAATATAATGTGAGATGATAAATTGGTTAATGTGAAAATATGAAAATTGTGAGATTAAAACATGGAATAGAAATATTTATAAGGTGTCGATTGATTTAACTTCGTTAAATGTGCGATATTTGATATTATTGTGATATTTGATTTTATTTCGTAATATGCGGTATTTGATATTATTGTAATATTTGATGTCGAATAAATTTGGTGCATATGTTTGATAATATGAGTTTATGTGAAGTATTAATAAAAGATGGATGCATTTTGTGATATGGGTTTGTTCGATGATAATGGTGTATGATTTATGACAGTTATAAATTGTGATATGTTTATGTGATGATGTATGATTGATATAGTGATTCTATAAATTTATGATGAGGTTATGTGATGATGGTGACGATGTATGACTAATGATAGTGATATTATAAATTTGTGATGAGAATATTGAAGTAACCCCATAATTAATGAAATAATGGTGATTCCAATTTGTGTTTGAGATTATGGTCTTAATGGAGCATCATAGGTCAATGAGGGGACAAAATAAATATTGAGAATTTGTGAAGTGGAGATTATTTTGTCATCATATAGGTAGAGCCTGATAAGCCTAGTGATTCGTGGGATGTACAAAAGAATGAGTCCATGAGTCTGATCGCGGTGGTCTACTGTTAAGCCTTAAGGCAAGATTGTTAGAGCTTGGAGGTATTCGAATGAGGAATTCCTAGTTGACTTTGAGGTAGCACTCCAAATGTCGGGAGCTACCATGCAACACACGTTTACCTCGATTGTCGCGTATATATATCTCGGGTTGAGTTGAGGGGATCTATGAGGACATGACCAATTTGAATTATATGTTCACTGAGATGGTGACATAGTATCAAGTCTCCTAACCAAGTACTTCAGAGTTAGAATGGTACCACATTGTGAAGTAAAGTCTAAGCTCATGCATATAATTGCATTTTCTTGTGATTGTTTTGTTGTGATTAATGTGTATCGCATGTGATTATAATTTCTTTTAGACGATTTGATGTTATAGTAAAATGTATTGATTTTCCTTGAATGATTTTGACTTTTTAATGTGATATTTTTCTTGAGCAATGTTTGTGTAATGCTATGGTTCTATTATGATTTTTTTTGCGTGTTTTTCTTACTTGTATTATACTATATCAACATGATTTTGAAACTAACTGTAACACTCCAAATTTTATAATAAATTATTTATTAATTAAATAGAATTTTAAATAATTAATTTGATGTTAAAATTATTTTTAATATATGTTGATAAATTTTGGGATCATTTTCGTCATATAGGTGCTTTCTATGATGTGCTAGTTTTATAAATATTAGATTAAATGAGCGATATAAATAATAAATATTATATTATATTATATTATTTAATATATTTTTTTAAAAAAATAATAGTATTTTAGTGTAATATTTTAAAGAAAAATATTTTATGTCATTTTACGTGTATATACGCGTACCCCATTAATGTAATATTTTTCTGTGCGCTTGACTGATGTTAAGCATGCATGTAGTTATATTTCAATTATTTATAACTATTTTCTATTTTTAGTTATTTTTTGATAAATAATTATCTTGAGATAAAATTGATATTGTGTTTAATTTCGTTTATTTTTATATACTTGTTATGACATTGTGATTTTATATATAATTATTATGATTTTAGTAATTAATATAAATATTGATGTTATATTTATTTATTTTATAATTTTGACTATTTTCTAATATGATGGTATTATTATAATGTGAGTGTTTTGAGAAATAAGTATAATTGTAGAGATTATTTTGAATGTGAGAGTTTCAATTATTAGTAATATGTTTTTGTTATATTGATTATTTTAATTACTTTAATTTATAAATATTAGTAATGTTTGGAAAACTGTGTTTGGAGTAATATTAAAAAGGAGATTAAATAGTTTTAGCAAAATAAAAATAACAATAGTAAACAAAAACATAAATAAATGGACCATTGGGTTTGACCCATGTGTAAACCCTAATTGCTAATAAAATAAAATAAAAATAAAAAAGGAAGGGGAGTTGGAAGGGCAGCCGTAAAACCAAAGAGGAAACACAACAATAACGTATCGTTTGACAACACTGATTGATAACTGTTGCACAAAACTTTCTCCATTTTCGCCAACATTTGACTATGTTATTTTATTCATTTAATTAGTCAATTAGACATAATTTTCCAGATTTTTAATGACCCCAATTTCTCTCTAAAATACTCGACTTCTCCATTTGTAGAATTCATTATTTTGCACCGTTCTCCTTTACCGTAAGTATCATTAGAGTGAAACCAACACCAAAACAACTGTGTGAAAAATGGCTATATTATCCACTGATTGGTTTTCTGATTTATGATAATCTTCCTTGACCGAATTTCGAATCTAGTTTTTAGAGTATCTTCTCATCATTTATTTTTAGTGTTTACCTATAAATTGTTGAGTTACACCAAATATACCATAAATGATTTTAAGTAAACTTAAACTTTGGATCTGTCATGAATGGTAAATAGAAGGGTGTGTCTATAAGGAAAATGGAGTGTTATGGGAACCTTTTTGTCTCTTTCATAATTTTCGTCATGAAATAAAAAAAGATTATTTCTGGCGTATTCCTTAAATCGACATGGTGAAAAATACGATTCTACTCCAGGAGGAAAGTCCTTGATTGTAGAGCCATGGGCTGGTAGTGATTTGATCATAAGAATCAATGGAAAGGTGTGTGTTTTAGTGACGATCTGGATAGGCTTCATAGGTTTGGAAAGTAAATCAGGAATCAAATTTTGATTTCCTTTAATATGTTTTACCGTAAAATCATATCTTGAAAACCAATCTTTAAGCCTAAGAGTTTGGGGATCTGGAGGCATTTTATTTTTAAACTCGAGAATCCTAGGGAAAGAAGAATTGTCCATTTGGACCTCAAATTGTATGAAAGGTTTGGATGATCTGTTTGTGATTGGATCCACCTTCCTTTCTAAAGCAGGGAATTGTTGGTCATATTATGATGTAGAAGCGGAGTACATGAAACAAGGGATTAGATTGATATTTTTTTGGAGAGTCTAAAGGTTTATAATGATTTGAGGGAGACCATGAGATACGGTAAGGGTCATCTGGTGGAATAAGGTTTTCTTCTCTGAGGATCCTAAGAGTTTCTTCGTAAATCTGGAGAGGAGGAGCCCTTTTCGAATTCCTACCCAAGGACCATTGTCCGGATCAATCCTTCTTTGTGGAGGTGGTGGTGGTTTACACCTACCTTTCTTTTTCCCTTTAGGGTGAATTGCATCTTCATCTATCTTATCATCAAGCATCCAACAATCACAACCTGGCTCACACCTATTGGGATCTACATCACAAATGAAATGTTCGTCTATTTTATCTGTATAGATGGGTTTTCCATCTGTTCACTACGCGAAAAACTGCATTTTACTGCACTTTTTTAATCCATTTACAGCGCTTTTTCAAAAAAAAAAAAGCGCTGTGGAATCGAGCGCTGTAAAAGATACAACAGCGCTTTTAAAAAAACGCTATAAAATGAGTTATGGGTCTGCTTTTAGAGCGCTTTTTAACAAAAGCGCTGTAAAATGCACACCCATTATATGAAATTATGGGTCTGCATTTTACAGCGCTTTTGTTGTACATTTTACAGTGCTTTCTCAAGAAAGCGCTGTAAAATGTACACCATTATAGCACTTTACAACAACATTTTACAGCGCTTTTTAAAAAAAGCGCTGTAAAATGTGTTTATTTTTTTTTAAACGCTGTAAATTAAATATTTAAAATGAAAAGCGCTTTTTAGCTTTTTATGGCATTTTTTTTAGAAAGCGCCGTCTTTTATCTTTGTATCCAAAATTATTTTGATCCAAAATTATTTTGATCCAAAATCAGTTCACAATCAGTGCACACAACAACAAAACATATTCAAATACCATAAGCAGTTCACACAATCAGTAGAACAGAAATCAGAACTCTGTAACTTAATTAACATATATGTAACTCTGTAACTCTGTAATTTACAACCTAATTAACTACATTCAGATACATATATATAACCTAATTTACAACCTAATTAACTACATTCAGATACATACATATATAACCTAATTTACAACCTAAACTACATTCAAATCCATATGCATGTTCATATATTGTGTCCTATGATCATTTACATATAATAACTAACATAATATACATAATATGCACTAGCTACCATATAATATTCAGATCCCTTGCCCAGCAGCAAGCTATTTCCCAAAAAATTAAATAATTTGCATGTCAAGCACATACTGACACCAGCCTTCCTTTAATTCCATTAGATCTTCCTCAGAATATGATGGACTGGAATTGTCAAAGTACTGCAATATAAAAATTGAACATATTATATTAAGTTAGTATCAAATATATAGATAATTTATATATGAAAATCATATAATGAAAATACCGTACCGTTTCTGGGATAATAGTTTTATTCTTCTCAACAATCTCCTTCATGAATCTCAATACGTAGTACCCACAGTCGATGTTATTAGACTTTTGCTTCGACACTGTAGCACCTCTTTGAGCTCGAAAAACTTTTAAGGCACTATTGAATGAATAAATGTGATTATTATAGCATGAACAAACACATTATTTATATATATATATATATATATATATATGTAAGAAATAAATGAATATTACTTACGTGTCGAGCATAGTCTTTATTTCAGAGTGATTGCTGTAATTGCCATGCACAAGATCCAAATAGTATATAACTTCAGAGACCGCATTGATTGCAAATAGCACCCAATGTGCCCTACAACAACAAAAAATTGGTTAAGCAATTTGTTTATACACAACTTATAAATTAAATTCTCATCAATTAAAAAAGATAAAATTACGTACCCTGAATTATATGGTGCGAAGAACAATTTATCATTTTCTATATTTCCTAAAAACATATCTACAATGTATTTCTTTACATTGTCTGGATCGAGTTTCCACATCGACATCTTATGCGGAGACAAGAATGAGTATTTATTTGACAATTTCCTCGTGCACACGACCTTCTCATACAAAACCTTCAATGAAAATTTTAAACTAGATTAATTACCAATACATTTAATTAATTACCAATAAATGCAATTAAAGTATTTTTTACCTTATGTACAAGCTGATTACAATAGCACTGAGCTCCTTATGTTCGAGAAGTTCGTATATGTGCTCCTTTTCGAGATATTCAACATACTCATCTCCAAATATATCTTTATTCATGTGTATGATGCGCGAATCGTCGCTGCTGCCCATGTTCCTTTTTATTTGGATGTCAAGACACGCCCCGTATTTACCAAGGTGTGGCTGACTTTTATTAGTAGCAGCAGCAGCAGCGACCGATTTTCCCCGATCCAGTTTTTTTGTTGTTGCAAGTTTGGCAGCTTTATTACCCTCCGGCCTTTGTGATTTGGCAGCTCTATTAACCTCCAATTTTTGAGGTTTGCTGCCTTTTTTGGCTGTAGGGTGGTTTATTTATTTGGACCTACAAAAATGAGGTAAAATGTTAGTTTATTGAATCTGAAAAAATGACAAAACTTAGGCAATAAATGTGACAAAGCTTTTCGGGAGATGTAACTGATTTGTTTCTGGGAATCTTTTTTTCGAGGGCAACAAGGTTTGGGGGCCATGCCACGTAACTACCAATAGCGTCGCTTAATAACTGCATATCTCCATCGTTGTCTGGTATGGGCAACGGTGCAGTTGGTTCGAAAGCAACATTAGGCGATACTTTGACATGGCCTGCGGGGATCGGAATATTGTGCAACACTTCTCCTGAAGTATTGTACAATATTTCTTTTCCCACCTTCCGTTGAGTAGGCGAGGACAAGTATAGGACACATGTAGTGACACCCTAAATCAATAATTAAAACATAAGTACGGTTAATATATAAGTTTGTTTAATACATAAGTAATTACATAAGCAAGTAAGTAATTAATTACCTCGGGAATACTTTTCAAACCGACGTTGCAACTCGCGGTTTCACTCTCCATTTGTATTTCAGGTTGGAGCTGATCCGGAAGTTGCTTGTCTTTATTCGTATTCACCAAAAGTGCCACTTGCTCTGATAGGATCCGGAGCTTCTCTAATACTTCCTCGTTGGAAGGTTTTTGGCGCTTCTCTTGAGGAAAAAAGCTTTTGGGAGTTACGCCAAATCCTTTCCCCCTAACTCGACCGGAATACTCAGGGACATTAAACACTTTACCAAGAATGTCCCTGCAGGTATCCTTGTTGCCCTCCGGATTTTCAGAACTTTGTTCAATAATTTCCTAAAATACATGTAACATTAAAAAGATAAGTTCAATAGCATTTTTAAAATACAATATTAAAAAATATTAAGTGATAATATACTTACACAAAGTTCTAAAACTTTTTTTGACATTTTCATTATCAACCACTCCGTCTTTGTTAACACGCGCTTCCTTCCATAAGATATGACGACCCAAAGGTTGATCGGCTTGGGTGTCTTTTCTCTATTCGTTAAAATCATAAACAAAATAATACAAATTAGTTACACACTATAGTTTATAATACAAATTACTTCATTATATAAAAGTGATGTTTAATTACTTACAAGTTGTTGATCAAGGCGTACATATCCCATACGTGATTTCTTGTATGGGTGTTTTGGATTGCTTGCCCGTTCGCGATTTGCCTTACTAATATTCTATATATAAAAAATAGCAATTGTGTAAAAATTTAAAATACGCTACGAATATGAATAATAAAACACAAATGCTAATAAATTAATCACTTACGACAAACGCGGGGTCAGAACGTTTGGAAACAAATGCTCTCCATTCATCCTTTGATATATAATGTTGATATATTTTTGGAGGTTCAGCACTTGTGTTTCCTTCTTTATCTTTTAGATAGAAATTTGAGAGATGGGATCTAAATCCACGATGGATCTTTCCAGCAACTCTCAAAACATAAGACTTTCGTCCCTCATCAAGAACAAAAGTCCTCTGCAATGAAAAAAATTATAAGTAAAGTATTTTACATAAAAAAAAATTATAAATGACAAAAGAGTGGATCAAAAAATTTACTTGAATGTCATTCCATATAATATCTTTGGCATCCTTCAATCTCTCCAATTGTCAATTGTAATTGGGACATTTTGACGAACAACAACCCCAATATAGCTTACAAACATATAGTTGTTGGGGTCAATTGGCTGACCACTCTCATTCTAGCCAACCTAATAAACTCATATAGTAAGTACATGCCCTAAACCCTAAAAAAAGATTAAAAAAACACACAGCAAACAGAGTATAGTATACCTCAAATTTAATGCCATTACTCCTTGCTTTAATGACTTTTTGCATGATAGTTGCGCCACATTTGACTTCTTTTTCATAAGTCTTAGAGGTGCCAACTTCTTCATTTTGACATTCTATATCTTTGTTTGTATCCATTTATCTACAACAAGTTCAACATGCAGTTTAGTGTAACATCAACAAGCTCAACATGCATCATGCATTATTATAAACAAGCTCAACATGTATCAGTATATCTTAAACAAGCTCGACATGCATTTTAATGATTACAAAAAATTAATAACATCAATACCTGAATAATGATTCGAAGAAAGATGAAATGTGAAGAAAAGATGGAACGCAAAAAGTTCATAGAAATATGGTTCACAGAAAGACGGTATTGAAGAAATACGTAATGAGGGTTACGTATTTCAATGAAAATATATTGTGTGAAATGGGAGAGATGATCTTGGATGGAAATAAGGTTCGAAATGAAGGAGATGATCGTGGAAATAAGGTTCGTAATGGACGGGATGATAGGGTTTGCAAAAGAAGAGAAGAACGATGAAGGTTGAGATGATAGTGAAGTTTACGTAATGAAGAGGAAACTGAAGCGGTTACTGTTATATATACGTAACCCTTTTATGGCACTTTTTTATAACCCTTTTACAGCGCTTATTTCAAAAGCGCTCTAAAAGGCTTAGGCCTTTTAGAGCGCTTGTTTAAAAAGCGCTCTAAAAGGCATCCTTATTTAATTTTTTTAAAGGCTCTTTTACAACGCTTTTCCCAATAAGCGCTGTAAAAGACCTCATTGTTTTATTATGTTATATATAAAACCCTTTTACAGCGCTTGTTCAAATAAGCGCTGTAAAAGGTTTCTTTATTTTATTTTTAAAACAGTATTTTACAGCGCTTATTTGGACAAGCGCTGTAATAGACCTCCTTGTTTTATTTTGTTATATGAATGTTTTTTTTAAAGCCTTTTACAGCGCTTTTTTTAAAAAAGCGCTGTAAAAAGCGCTGTAAAAGGCCTTATTGTTTTTGTGTTTTGTTATGTTATTTTTTTAAACAAGCTCAACATGCAAAACCACTACAACATTTTTGCTTTATAACAACATTGAAAAAATGTTGCCAGAACACGAAAAAATGTTGCCAAAAAGAAAAGGCAACATTTTTCATCCGTCTCATATGCGAGCGTTGCCTATTACTTTTGGCAACATTTTTCTCGCACTTTTGGGCACACTATTTATAAAACGCTCTCTCAGAAGCAAATCAAGCCCTCTCTATCACCCCCAAGGATCCTTCCGTCCACATTCTTCGGGCCCGAGCCCTTTACATCGCGAGTTACCGCGCCGCTGCCATCAGATCCCTCAATTCCGCTCTCTCTCTCTTCCGGCGGCGAAGTTTCTGAATCCGACATAGTGCGCCGATGCATTGGTGTTTAGGGCTGAGATGAAACTTGCGGTGAATCGGCGGCGGAGAGTTGACTCCACGATTGAGGATCTTGTAGAAGCAGTAAGAGTGAGGGGAGAGGGAACTGAGAGTAAATCGGAGGCCATGTGTTTGTTTGCGAAGTGTTACAAATGAAAAGGGATGATACAAGAATAGGGTTTTTGTTTTCCCATTTTAATAATAATAATAATAATAATAATAATAATAAACAAATTTTTTTTTTGCGGTTTACAAGAATGATAATAATTAGGTAAGAATAATTTTATTGTATTTATGTGTTAATAAATTTTTCTTTTAAATTTTAATAAAAAATTAATATTTAAATTATATTTAAAAGAATTCATCCCGCAAAAAACCACATCAATTTTAATTTTTTTAAGCAATATTTTTAAAATGTAACCTTTTGTTTGAAGAAATGTAACAATTGAAAAATGTTCCTAAAAATACATAAGGGGACAGTTATCATATATTGCCAAAAAGCTACCACGAAAACATTTTAAAATTGTTCCCAAAAATATTTTAGGAACGTTTATACAATGTTGCAAGAACAATTTTGGCAACAGACAAAAAATGTTGCCTTATCCACTTTTAAGCAACACTTATACGTGTTGTTTAAAAAAGTGTTGCTAGAGACCACAATTGTTGTAGTGAACCCACATAGTAGTAACTGGTCACCACCAAAATCCCTTTCTCTTCACCAAACTCTTCTCCTTTTATGCATCTTCTTCACAAACATCAAAGCTTACTTTTTCACAATTCAATCTCTACCTCAACACCCTTATTATCTCTTTACATTCCCTTTCCTTCTTAAATCGAAACTTGGTATTCAGGTTCATTGTCATGTTGCGAAAAATGGGTTTGAGACTGATGTTTTTGTTAACAATGTGTTTTTGGGGATTCCCATGATGCATACAAGGTGTTTGAAGAAAATCCTGTTAGAGATAGTCATGTTAGGTGTCTGATAATTATTATTAATAAAGCTTTTTACAACGTTTTTTTCAAATAAGCGCTGTAAAATGTCTTTTTTACTTATTTTCAAAAGGATCTTTTACAGCGCTTTTTTATAAAAAGCGTTGTAAAAGACCTCAGTATGTTATTTTTGTGTTGGTTTTATTTGGGTTCAATTTTGGATGACTGTAACTCAGACATTTATTCCAATCGAATTGGCACTTAATTTACATTATATAAGTGACATTAGTAGCAAACTGTGAGATGTTATAACTAGGATCCCAATATGCTGGTATGTATGGTTTGATTCTAAAAGCTTCTGATATGAAATCTGTTGCTATTCTGCCATATTAGTATAAAACACTCAATTCAAATTACATGCATATTTATCACAATAATTCAGATTATATTCATATTTATCACAATAATTCAGATTACATGCATGGCTTATATAAAACAATTAAACATATACATTAAGATGCCGTTCTTCTTTTCCTGGTGGCATTCACATTTGTTTGTCCATTTACAATACGAAACGATGGATTAATCCAAATTCCCTCATCATGATCATCTCTGAGATATAAACCATCATCAGTTGAATCAATTTCATGTGGTTGTTGTGATGTTGCAAATAAAAGATCATTACCCAACATCTTCATCATTATTGTTATCATCACTTATTTTATTGGTCGATAGGACAATAGACCATTTATCATCAGAAGGATCAGTGACATAAAACACTTGTTGAGCTTGCGACGCTAAAATAAAAGGCTCGTCTTTGTATCCCACCCTATTAAAATCGACAAGCAAGAATCCTGACTCATCAATCCGAACGCCATTATTATTATCGACCCACTTGCAACCAAATATGGGAACACAAAACATTGTGTAGTCTAACTCCCATATGCGCTCGATAACCCCAAAATATGATAGATTTGCATATATTGGGTTTTTGTCTTTTGCACTTGAGACATGCATCGCTTCAGCTACGAGAGTGACTCCACTATTTTGCATAGTGGTCTGATCATCTTGTTCTTTGGTGTAAAATGTGTAGCCGTTAATAACATAACCAGTGTAAGAAAAGACATGTAAGCTCGGACCATTTGCTAGCCACCTCAATCTATTTGAAATTGATCCGAGGTCTATATCAAATTTTGACTTTATGTGATTTTTTAACCATGTTATAAAACTTCGATTGTGCTCTCGAGTTATCCAATTTTGATTCCTATTCATGTTCAAACGAGATAACTGATCCATGTGTATTGTAACATACGGTTGAATCTCATCATCATTGTGCAGAACATACAATTGTGTCTGCTCTCATTCTGTCCTTGATATAGTCAGTAGTCTCCTTCCAATTATCCCTTCTCCTGATATTCTTCCCGAATGACGAGACATGGGAAGCCCTATGAATTCAGCATTGGACAGATATTCAGTACAAAATTCAACAGCCTCTTCAACAATGTATCGTTACGCAATACAACCTTCTAGTCGACTTCTACTTTTTACGTACCCTTTTAATATTTTCATATATCGTTCTATCGGATACATCCATCTCATATAAGCTGGCCCACAAAGTTGTGTCTCCTTAACCAGATGAACAGTAAGGTGAACCATTATATCAAAAAACGATGGTGGAAAATACATTTCAAGCTCACACAAAGTAACAACAATTTCCCTCTGCAATGTCGGTAATTTCTGAGGGTCGATCACTTTACTACAAATTTCCCTGAAGAAGAAACATAATCTAGTTAAGGCTAGTCGAACTTTTTCAGGTAAAATGGAACGTATACCTATTGGTAGCAAATGCTCCATTAGAATATGACAATCATGGGTCTTCAAACCTTTTAACTTGAGGTCTTTCATAAAAACCAAATTTTTAATGTTCGAAGAGTATCCTTCTGGAACTTTAACTTCGTGTAGAAATTTACATAAAATAATTTTTTCCTTTCTAGATAGAGTATGAGCGGCTGGAGGTAGATACGTGCGATTTCCTTTCTTTACTAGAGCCAATTCATTTCTTATTCCCATATCGACCAAGTCCAATCTTGCGTTGACGCCATCTTTAGACTTTCCTGGAACATTGAGTAACGTACCAATAACACTATCAAATACATTTTTTTCAATATGCATCACATCAAGAAAATGTCTTATATACAATGACTTCCAATATGGCAATTCAAAGAAAATTGACTTTTTCTTCCACCCAGTTTTGACTAGCTCTCCCGCAAAAGGTTTGCCAAATTTATTGGTCAAACCTTGTACTTTTTCAAGTATTTGATATCTAGTCGGTGCTAAAGGAGCTTTACCTTCCTCTGATTTTCCATTGAATGCATTTCTCCACCCACGATACTGATGACTATAAGGTAAAAATCTACGATGTCCAAGAAATACATTCTTCTTACAATGTTTCAACCGCATCCAATTTGCACTCTCTTCACATATAGGACATGCACACTGACCTTTAATGCTATATCCTGATAAATTACCATATGCTGGAAAATCATTAATTGTGCCGAACAACATAGCCCTCAAATTGAAACATTCTTTCTTATAACCATCATAAACTTCCACACCTGTCTCCCACATACTTTTTAAATCTTCGATTAGAGGAGTCAAGTATACGTCGATATCATTCCCCGATTGTTTGGGTCCATAAATTAACAGAGATAACATCATAAACTTACGCTTCATACATAACCATGGAGGTAGGTTATATATTACCAAAATCACAGGCCACATGCTATGTGAGATGCTTTGAAGACCATGTGGATTCACTCCATCAATAGAAAGTGCAAGTCTTAGATTTCTGGACTCTATCCCGAATTCAGGATACTCGTGATCAATTTTTGCCCATTGTGGGGAATCTGCAGGGTGTCGAAACATTCCATCTCTAATTCTTTCATCTGCATGCCATGTCAAGTGTTTTGAATCTTCTTCACTGCGATACATGCGCCTAAATCTTGGTATTATAGGAAAATACCACACGACTTTTGCTGGAGTAGATTCTTTCATCTTATATCAAGAGACATTGCATTTCGGACACGCCTTAAGTAGTTCATATTCGTTTCGAAATAAAATGCAATCGTTAGGACACGCATGAATCCTTTCGTAACTCATTCCAATAGAACACAAAATTCGTTTAGCCTCGTAGGTTCGATTAGGAAGTTAATTATCATCTGGCAACATATCTTTTATGAGTGTTAATAATTCTGTAAAGCTTTTATCAGACCATCCATTACTCGCTTTTAAGTTGTACAACTTTAATATCGCCGACAGTCTTGTGAATTTAGTACAACCATTATATAATTTTTTCTCTGCATCACTCAACAAACTTTCAAACATTTTAGGACAATCTCGAAGATCTTCTTCAACTACTTTTGCGATCTCATCAACTCGGTCCGGCTCATATGTATCTGTATCGAAGTCAGTTGAAGCATATGTCGAACTATTCTCAAAATTAATGTTTCCTTTTTTTTTCTCACCATGTCTTATCCAAACATGTGTAGCTTTGATCAATTCCATTACATACTAGATGTCCTTCTAATTCATCTTCTCTAACACGTTTTCCAAAACAACATTTTAAACAAGGGCAAAACTACTCTATTTGGATCTTTTGCATTCTTCACTGCAAACTCAACAAACTCCTTCACTCCAATTTCATACTCTTTTGACAATCGACTGGCTGACATCCATTTCCTATCCATATTATACCACATATATAAATGCAGTTACAAAAATAATAAGCTTTCAAAACATATCAACAAGATTAAAAAAGAAATGAATATCAACTAACAATTTCAAAACAGAACAGATCATGTGGTATGAGTTTTTAACAATTTTTGACAAATTCAAAACATAACAGATCATGTGTAGAAGAGATTTAATATATATATATATATAACAATTTTTAGTAGATTTAATATATATATAAACAAAACATAACAGATCATGTGTAAAAAAATACCTGAGACAACGTAGATGGCCGCACAGTACGTAGAGGATATTAGGGTTCCCACGTATATAATTATTTGAAAGATGTAAAGGATATGAGGGTTTCCAACGTATATAATATTTGAAAGATGTAGTTTACAGCGCTTGTGAAAAAAGCGTTGTAATAGGTAGTTAAATTCAATGAAAGCGCATGTATTTTACAGCGCTTGTGAAAAAAACATTGTATTAGGTAGTTCAAATATTTGAAAGCGCATGTGTTTACAGCGCTTGTGAAAAAAGCGATGTAACTGATACGCGAAAGCGCTTCATTTTACAACGCTTTTTTGACAAGCGTTGTAAAAGCCTTATAACGTTATGCGCAAACGTTATATGAACTACAACAGCTCTTGTCAACAAAAGCGCTGTAAAAGGCTCCGTTATTTTTAAAATATATTTACAACAACGCTTGTGTTTAGCAAGCGCTGTAAAAGGGGCGCTGTTAAATGTCATTTTTGGCGTAGTGGTTGTAACCGCATGGATAGGACACCAGTCTTCCTCGAGTATTGGTTGAATCATCAGAGTTTGGAAGATCAGAGAGGATGAGCTACTCCATTCGTCTGGTTTTTTGAAGATCGTCTTGACTGTCTTGTCAACAGACGATCTCCAAACTCTAAAGTTAGAGAAAACTAAATTTTTCACACTTTATTTTTTTTCTATAAAGATTGAGGTTGAATAAAACAAAGAAGAAAAGAGAAGGATGAGGAGAAGAAATAAAAGAAAAATTAAAATTGGCAGCTGATAACATTTCTTGTTGATGCTCCTCAGTTGGGATGGCCAAAAATAACTAAAAAAACTGAATTGGTTTGGAGAACCAAACCGAACTGAATCAAATTTGAACTGAACCAGTTCATTAAATCAAAAACCAAATTTTATTTTAAATTTTTTAACTGAACCGGTTTTTAAATATTAGAATTGAACTGTAACTAAATTGAACCATAACTTAGATTTAATTCAAAACTAAAATAAAAAATTTAAAAATCCTAAAATATTCATGACTCATAATGACATAATAACAAGTAAAACTAAGTTAAAACCAGTTTGGTTCAGTTTTGATTAATAACTCGGTTCATTGATTTAAAAAATCAGTTCAGTTTGGCTCTGAGTAAATTAAAAATCAGTTTAGTTTAGTTTATAAGCAATTGTAGTTCAAAATTGTACTTTTTCCACCACTACTCATGGGTATGTCTGAGATGTACATAGTTAGACATTTAGTGTTGTTCTAATGGGCTTGGCCCATATAATCATTCAATAAGATATTAAAGAAAAAGGTAGATACGGAGAGTGATAGGTTTGACGGTCGATGGTTCCAAACGGACAAATTTATCAGGCTTTCCACTTTTCTATATCTCATCACTCATCTCTCTTATAGTATCTATCCCATTTTATTGCCTGACCTCTAAGAATGGTCGACACTAAAACACATATTTCTATACTGTTGTTGGTGTGGCCAGCCTGCAGTGGCCTTATTTTTCTACCTCTTTACTCTTTTTTGCGTTGATTATGTTAGTTTACCATGGATTTAGTTAATGGATTCTTTAAAGTTAAAACGTAAAATAAATAAATATAAAAACTGGAAAATGAGGTAGATAATACATAAAAGTATAAGCTGGAGAAGACAAGTATGGTAGTAAAAAATGATAAGGAAGGAGAATGAAAGTGATTGATAAAATTAATTAAAAAGATTAAAGGAGATAAATTGGTTGTTAGTTGCACGGCTTCTTGGAAATTGACTAAAGCTTCGAAGTTAATACTAATATACTTTAAATGCTACTTACCTAAGGCACTAATACTATTCTTTAATGTTTTCAACTTTCGAGAGAAGTAATTAATTAAGATTGGGACATGTTCAATATTTTAATAGTGTCTTCCTGTATTATAATGCATGGTCAGTCAGTTATAATTTTTGATGGGTTTAATTTTTCCATTTGAATCCGTCCATTGAAATTTATTTTACACTGAAATTTTAACTTTTTTATAATCTGTCCAGATTGTTCATTTTTCAGTTAGTTAGGGTGAAACTGTCCACCGCTAACTACATATACAAAAAAAATTAGGTTAAATTCCTTGTTAGATGAAGAAGAAGATGCCCAAATAATATCGTTGCTGAACATTGATACGAGACAAATCTATAAAAATAATGGTAAAACTACAACCACAATTTTGTATAAAGAAATGGAAAAAGTAAAGAGCAAATGAGAAACACGAATTGAGATGAATAATCTTGGTTCTTGAACACAGTAGCCTAAATAGAAATATGGATTTTGATAATTTTGGTTGGATTTGTGATTTTTGGATCAATTTGAATCTAAATATTCTTAGTTTTAAGATGTCTAATCACATAAGCAAGGCAGGCCAATTGGTATTTTTGCACTTATTTAAAAATAAAAATACATATAAATTAAATCTACTTCACCCCACTGCTAAGCATTAATCATCGTTTCTTTTTTTTGGTTAAAATTAAGCATTAATTAATAATTATTCTGCAAAAGTAAAAATATTAAATTAATAATTAAATTTATATAATATTTAACATAAGTGTTTAATTTTGTTAATTATTATATAACTAAAACAAATTTCTATAAAAAAATGAATTTTATCCAAAAATGGTTTTCATCATTCAGAACGATCTATCATCTCCTTCCATTATATATCATAATAACCTTTAAACAAGACCAACACGAACAGAGCAACCTATTTTTCTTCTAAATCCCTCAATCTTGTTTGCATTGAGTTTCTAATAATAACGTTACAACAGAAATAACATATACTTACTTGAGATATTCTAGCAACAATGCATTGAACTTACTGATATACATCGAATTGATGGATTCAACATTTACGCACGATGAATATATAAGCAACATGTGATACATCATACATGTAGGTCTAGTTGGACTTCATTAGCTCGTAAGGAACTCTTGGATGAAGACTTTGAAAATAAAGGGTATGTGAACATTGAACGCGGCAGAAATATTTTTGGGATCGCAATTTATACTTGGTATCTCATTGTGAGAATAAGTAAGGTTATGATTTTAGTTTGTTAATTAATCTAAAACTAAACCTTTTACGTAAACTAAAAATAGTTTATCGTTATTTTCGTTAGATTCTTAGGACTAAAAACTATTAGCTTAAACTAGACCTATTAAGTAAGCAAAAAGTTTTTTGGTGTTAGGTGCAAATGATGCTGTAAATTAAAAGGATTTCCTCAATTTTTTCCAATTATAGAAAAAGGAGCATGGAGAAATACATCATTCAGTTGAAAGTTGTGGGCTAGTTGATCAAGAGTTAATGTTGTTTTGACAACTAATTTTTTTCTTCTTTCTATTTTGGTTTTGTTAATAGAATTTTATTTGATTTTAAATTTCATATTTGAGCTCTAAAGATCAAGAGTTGATATATGTAGCTATTCGTTGATGTAATATGAGAAAATTAAAATTTTGAACATTTTATATAAAACTTATGAATTTTATTGTTTGAAAATTAATACGTTTCACAAATAATTAAATCTGATGAGAGGAGTTTAACTCCTTATATACATGAAAACCTAACATAGCAAATTACCTAAGTCCAACTAGCTTGACTCAGGCTAACAGTCAACCAGTTACATCAGCTTTAAACTAAGCTTACTGACTACCAATCAGATTCACCACCTGCCTACTCCACAACTAACTTTTTGTCACTTTATGCTTACTACTTTCTTTGACTTAACTAGCTTTCTTGTTGTCTTGTAATAGTTTAGGTTATGTTCCTTGGAGTGAATTTTATTTTTATGGTTGAAATCTTTTAGTATTTCTTTTGGATAATATAATATATATATATATATAATAATCATATATATATATAATATATAATATATATATATATATGTTTGTGTTCATATGGTGGTAAAAAATCAGAATATGACTCTATATTTGCATGCAGTTTGATTCGATTTCTTTCCTTTTGATATTGTTGTGTTTTTGAACATGTCCAACTCAATGACATCTTATGTTGTAGATAATACACAACGATATCATTGTGTGTACAAAAAATTGTACAGTAGTCCTAAAATTGGTATAAGGTCAATAATTAAGGTTTATGAAATATTATATTAATAAAAAATTTATGGAAAGAAGCAAGGAAAATTATTATTATAAAATGTGAGTAGCCATTTAAAAAGGTAAACATACTGAGAATTATAAAATTTAGCCACATCTACGAGTTATTTTTCAATAAGAATAATATAAGGTAAACTAAAGATAGTTTAACCTTACTTGTAATTAATTATAGTTTATCATATTTTTGGCTCAATTTGAGATCTCTCAAATGCTTTGAGAGCATCTATGAAAACTAAGAGAGAAAAAAAAAAAAAAAAGTACATTTATATTTTAATCTTTAAAAATGTTTTTTTAATGAAATATTAATATATTTTTTTCTAAACTTTGAAAAGGTTTTTATTTTTTATTTAGTATGTAGAATGAACGATAAGCTAAATAACATCAGAAATTTACAAAGTCTTTTGAAAGTGTTTTTAACATGTTCACACTATACAATATTTTTGTTACACAACTATATCTATGTGTTTTAATTGTTGTGTTGGGCCCTTCCTACATAATATTACTACATAATATTAGTTAAATACTATCCGTGGTCTTGAACTTAATTTCAGTTAACATTTTAATACTTTATCTTTTTTTTTCCGATTTGGTCCTTTATTTTAATTTTAAGTGACAATTTGATATTTTATGTTTTTAAAATGTCAACAACGTTATCTTTATTTTTTGCAAAAATTCAAAAAATTGATCAAAAATTTCAAACAAAACCCATAAAATTAATTATCATCCTCAATATAATGTCATTTCATCAAATTCATAACTTAAATCATTAAATAAACTCATATTTTCATCTCTAACAACATCAAATAAAGAATGACAAATATGAGTTTATTTGAAGATTTGAGTTACGAATTTGATGAAATTTGTTTTATATTAAAGAATATAATTAATTTATGGGTTTGTTTGAAAATTTTGATGAATTTTTGTAAAAAAAAAAAAGTAACATTGTTGACATTTTAAAACATAAAATATCAAATTGTCACATAAAATTAAAATAAAGACCAAATCAGGAAGAAAAAAATAAATGACTAAAACGTTAACTGAAATTAAGTTAAGGGACAACATGTGGTATTTAGCCGAATATTATTACAAATTTTGAATAATATTTAATGATGGAATAGAGAGCAATCAGAAAATTTTGGAGGCTTTGTATTAGAAAAACTCTGTATCTCAAGAAACACGTAATTTTCAATGCAAAAATCTCTTAAACATAAAATGTAATATGATTATGGCATATTCAAACAAACACAAACATATATAAAAAGGAAAAAAAAAAATCAATCTCAAATTAGTTGGGCAAAATATGTGCAAAATATAGAGTTATATTTACTCATTCTCTACCAACAGAGGAACACAATTATATATACAAAAGAAAAGGAAATCAAACTCAAATTAATTATGTAAAGTATGAAGTCATATTTTCTCGCTTTGTGTTCTACCTAAGTTACACATAACTAATGACATTGTGCCTAGGTAATCTCATGTTTTATAAATAAAATGCATATATAACCTAACAGAGATGATATGGTGCCTAGGTTACACATAACTAATGACATTGTGCCTAACCGACTAAATATTTAGGCACGCACACAAATCGACATAATTCCAAATTAAAAGGTATGATTATTACATTCCAAAATTAAAAGTAAGTCTTAAGTATTTCTATGAGCAATAGACTAATATTATGTGAATCAATTTTGTTTTAAGTCTTAAGACTAAGAAAATTAACAATTTGTTTCTCCAATTGTTCCTTTAGCTTCCTTGCCTTATCTCTAGTCAATGACCCTTCCACTCTTAGTTCTTGAAGCTCA
The DNA here is from genome assembly GCA_002896215.2 of Cicer echinospermum. NCBI lineage: Eukaryota > Viridiplantae > Streptophyta > Magnoliopsida > Fabales > Fabaceae > Cicer > Cicer echinospermum. The sequence continues at coordinate 2,460 of PGTU02015933.1, read as the reverse complement.
TAGCTTTCATGTAGGGTTGGTCAACATCAATATGTTAGCAACTATAAATTGTATTAAATTAAACAGTGTAAATTAAATGTGTCATTAAAAAAGTCACTTGACAACAAAAGTGAACGCAGGTCACAATGTCAGCAATTGTCTGCCTTTGTAACGCAAAAAAAAATAATAGTTCATCTTTTTATTTTCTCCCCACCACAACCAAGAACCATGTTGGGACTCTTTTCCTTTATTTCACTGGTGTTATGTCTCTCTGCATTTTTTGCTTTGTAATAAAACAACCTGAAAGGTTAAAACGCCATTTGTCACACCCAATCTCCATGTTAGTGACACCACCCCTCTATTTTCTATCTCGTATACACCTCAATATGAGTCTGACCAAATTCTCTTTTGTGTCTTTCTATAACCTTTTTAATTTCATTTATTTTTTTAGGATAGTCACTTTTTTTTTCTTAAAATTGATACCTTACTATGTAGAAAATGCCAAAGAATAATTTTTTCCCCAAGTTTGAAGAGTTATGAATCCAAAGATTTTTGCATAAGGATATGAAGCAGATAAATTGGAGGAACTATTGCTCTAATTGTGACGAAATATTATTTGTTGTCTTTTTGTTGATATTTGAAATAGATTAACTAGGCAACGTATATGTGTCCCTTGGCAAGCAAGAAGTGGAACCTACTGAAAATGTTGTACTAATTTCTTTGTAATATATCATTTCAAAAGTTGCTATCGATAAAAAAAGGAGACGTCAAATTTTTTATTAAAAGAAAGATAGAGAAGACGAGGAAGAGTCATGAATTTAGTGAAATGATGTTTGGGTATTAGAGAAATGCAAAGACGTTGTACTCAATCACGAGGTAAATCAAGATTTGAGAGTGTGAAACAATGAAGACAATTAATATATATGTTATGTCTGTGAAATTTAGGTAATAATATTGTTTACCACTTTGTTACGTATCGGTCGTCATTGTTTTTATGTTGTCTTTGTAAAAAAAAATATCTAAAGATAGCATAGAAATAATAAATATTTTTTTTAAGGCAAACTAAAGTTTAAATTTTTAAATGTAAAATATATATTTTTAAACATTATAAAAGTAAAATTTTCACATACATAAAATTTAATTTAAATAATAATTTAGATATTTAAATATATTTTAATTATTATTAATATTTATAATTTTTTAATAGATAAAGTTTGACTAAAATATTTAGTCAAACAAAGTATTGACTAAATAAATTTTTCAATTAATTGAGTATATTCAACAAAGTAAATTTAAGAGTCAATGTTTTATTTAATAGAACATTCTATTTTTAATCAATATAGAATAATCAATTTAGGGAAAAACTAATATTAATTTACTACATTTAATTTAATTAATTTTATAAATATTGTTGTTCTGATAGATATTGACAAATAAAAAGATAAGAAGAGCTAATTTATTTATGATATTGAACTAGTAAAATACCCGTGTGTGATCATATAGATTCAAGGTTGAGAGTATTTCTTTATGTGACTCAAACAATAATATATTTACTTATATAAATTGTGAATATGTTTAGAAAATTAGAAGCAATGGGAGGCGAAACTTGTAAAAGATGAATGCACAATTTTCTTCTCCGTATGTTATATATCTAAACTAAAGTGAAACATAGAAAAGCAGGGTCATAGTTGCATAGATAAAACTAGTCTCGTGCATGATGGTGAATTTGATTTTTTATTAGTGAGAACTTGTTATCTATATAATAGTTCAATGTCATAAGTGATAAATTTGCCTATTATATGACAATTACTTTCAAAAATTTTATGAGTAAGAATGTATGGATGATAGTTCAATCTCATCGAGAACAACTCGTCCCATGAAAGATAATTATTTTCAAATTTTAATCTATCAGAACCTTTCATTTTTATATTTTTTAATCTCATAGGGGACAATTTGTCCGATCTATTATAATTGATTTCATTTTTATGTTGATAATATTATAAAAAAACCTAATTTTACTAATTCTTTATTTAGAAATTTTGTCTCATTTATAATAAATTGTAATTAGTATATTATAATTATTTTTAATTATATTAAGAAAATTGTCGCGTCCGGTTATCCGCAAAAATGAATGAGTCGCCACCATATTTATTTTTTAAAAAAGGGGAAAATTAAGATAAAACCTAAATAAAGTTCTTGAACCAAAAAACAGATTCCAGAATCGATTACGAGCTTCAAAAACGGTTATCGATAATTAATTGTATACAAATTATTTATTTATTTAATTTATTTATTTTACCTCCTAAAAGAATAATAAAAAGGAAAATAAATTATTTACATTATAAAAGAAAAATATTTTTTTTTAAATTTGGTTTGACAAAGGGAAAATCTTGCTCCTACGTATCTCCAGTACAAGAAATCAAAACACACGTAGAATATTTATGTGTTGTCCGATTTTATTATTACTTGATTTTAATTTTT
>PGTU02015930.1:0-12103 GCA_002896215.2 Cicer echinospermum | reverse complement strand
ATTATCAACCACTCCTTCTTTATTAACACGCGCTTCCTTCCACAATATATGACGACCCAAGGGTTGATCGGCTTGGGTGTCTTTTCTCTATTCGTTAAAATCATAAACAAAATAATACAAATTAGTTACACACTATAGTTTATAATACAAATTACTTCATTATATAAAAGTGATGTTTAATTACTTACAATTTGTTGTTCAAGGTGTGCATATCCCATACGTGATTTCTTGTATGGGTGTTTTGGGTTGCTTGCCCGTTCGCGATTTGCCTTACTAATATTCTATATAAAAAAAAATAGCAATTGTGTAAAAAGTTAAAATACGCTACGAATATGAATAATAAAACACAAATGCTAATAAATTAATCACTTACGACAAACGCCGGGTCAGAACGTTTGGAAACAAATGCACTCCATTCATCCTTTGATATATAATGTTGATATATGTTTGGAGGTTCAGCATTTGTGTTTCCTTTTCTATCTTTTAGATAGAAATTTGAGAGATGGGATCTAAATCCACGATGGATTTTCCCAGCAACTCTCAAAACATATGACTTTCGTTCCTCATCAAGAACAAAAGTGGTCTGCAATGAAAACAATTATAAGTAATGTATTTTACAGAAAAAAAATTATAAATGACAAAAGAGTAGATCAAAATATTTACTTGAATGTCATTCCAGATGATATCTTTGGCATCCTTCAACGCCTTATCTCTCCAGTTGTCTATTGTTATTGGGACATTTTGACGAACAACAGCCCCAATGTAGCTTACAAACATGGAGCTGTGGGGTCAACTGGCTGACCACTCTCGTTCCAGCCAACCTAATAAACTCATATAGTAAGTACATGCCCTAAACCCTAAAAAAAGATAAAAAAACATACAGCAAACAGAGTATATATAGTATACCTCAAATTTAATGCCATTACTCCTTGTTTTAATGACTTTTTGCATGATAGTTGCACCACGTTTGACTTCTTTTTCGTAAGTCTTAGAGGTGCCAACTTCTTCATTTTGAACTTCTAAATCTTTGTTTGTATCCATTTAACTACAACAAGTTCAACATGCACTTTAGTATAACATCAACAAGCTCAACATGCATCATGCATTATTATAAACAAACTCAACATGTATCAGTATATCTTAAAAAAGCTCAACATGCATTTTAATGATTACAAAAAATTTATAACATCAATACCTGAATAATGGTTCGAAGAAAGATGAAATGTAAAGAAAAGAGGGAACGCAGAAAGTTCACAGAAATATGGTTCAAAGAAATAGGATATTGAAGAAATACGTAATGAGGGTTACGTATTTCAATGAAAATATATTGTGTGAAATGGGAGAGCTGATCTTGGATGGAAATAAGGTTCGAAACGAAGGAGATGATCGTGGAAATAAGGTTCGTAATGGACAGGATGATAGGATTTGCAAAAGAAGAGAAGAAATGAAGGTTGAGATGATAGTGAAGTTTATGTAATGAAGAGGAAACTGAAGAGGTAACTGTTATATATATGTAACCCTTTTACAGCGCTTTTTATAAGCCTTTTACAGCGCTTATTTTGTAAAGCGCTCTAAAAGGCTTCTTTAGTTAAATTTTTAAAAGGCTCTTTTACAGCGCTTTTCCCAAAAAGTGCTGTAAAGGACCTCCGTGTGTTATTATGTTATATGAATGCCTTTTACAGCGCTTTCACACATAAGCGCTCTAAAAGGCTTCTTTAGTTAAATTTTTAAAAGGCTCTTTTACAGTGCTTTTTTATATTACTAGATTGGAAGCTAAAACTGTTTTATTTGAAAGATGGAATTTTACTTTATATTATTAGAGTTTTGTTTCAATCACTTATTTACCTAAAAGCTATGTTGAAAGATTTTACATTTGAATATGTTTTTCTATTAAAATGTTTATTTATTTAATAGATCATATTACAAATCCATGTATTTTTTTTACCATTTTGTGTGTGTTTACTACTGACTTTATTTTGCAGGAATTATTTAAAACTCATTTCTATTTTAACATCAAGTTTTTTTTAAAAAGCAAAGGAAATTTAGAAAAGATTAATTAGAATGTTACATTTTAATCTTTGAATTGTAGACACAAGTGGTACAACTTGATAGTCCTTAAAAACTGCTCTTTATTTATTAGTCTATTCATTATTATCTTTAATGAAAACTAATCCTTTAAAATCATTTATTTATTAGATTGTAACTTCTTTTATCTTAGTTTTAAAAAACACAGTGTACTACTTGATTGGTTTTGAAACTCAATTTAAAATCAGCAGAACAATAAAATATTTTTTAGAGGATTTAAATTAGACTTGAGATCTTCTTTATTCTTGAGTGGGGCACAAGTTGCACAACCTGATTCGTCTTAAAAACTCGTATTTTAAGGTATTTTATCAAATTAAACTATTTTATTTTTCTATTTTGTCAAAACATTTTTATTAATCACAAAGACAAATTTCTTTAAAACACAGCTCAAACACATAAACATTTCTACACCAAGAAATACGTAGCTTATTCTCCATCGCCACCATGGAATATACGTAGGAGCAAATCACACTCTTGTCAAGCACACTAATAAAAAAAACTTTCTTTTTTGTTCTACTATTTTTTAAACACACTTTTATCTCAAAAATCACATTTATAAAAAACAATTTTATACCCATATTAATAATAATAGGAGAAATAATATATAGTTAAGTTGATATAATTTTGCACAATTTAATTATAGGTAACCATTTTTTAGCGGATATTCGTAGGGTGCTAATACCTTCCCTACGCATAATCGACTCCCGAACTCAAATCTGTTTCAAATACAATTTTTATATTTTTAAGGGTTCCTAATATTTTCCCTATTTTAAAACAAATTTTGGTGGCGACTCCATTTGAATTCGAGAACAAAACTCAAATTTTTAGGCCGTGAGAGAGAGGAGAAGAGAAGAGCAAAAAGTGTGGGAAATATGTGAAAGTGGTAAGTGATGGTGATTATTGGATTTTAAGAAAAATCGATGAGTTTTTTTTATAAAAAGTAACTGACACGCATCACATTAGGGAGCCGTTAGCATGCATAATTAACATTGTCCGGAATCACATACCATACACATCTTACAAGAAAAATTAATACACACACACACGTTAACATGCAAAATAATAACACTTGTCAGAAATCATCAGACCATACACATGAGAGTTGGCGAGAATATGAATACAAAGATGGACAACTCACAAAAGTTTAATCTAAAATAGAATAATTTTATAATTAATATTTAAATTTATTGTTATTTTTGGCACGTGTTAATAACATTAAAAAAACAACTATCTTCAACAAAGATTAAAAAAAAACATTATGATATATTTTTCACAAATCATTATCATCATTCTCCTTTCATAATGAAATATAATAAGCAAATAATATTTTAAAAGTTTATGTATTTAGTCTAAAATTTAAATCAAAACGTTAATTCTCCAATACTATTTTTTATATATTTTATGTCTAGAGAAACTAAGTCAAAAGATTAAATTCAATTATTCTTATTTTTATTTTTTATTTTTTAACAAAAATATTTAATTATTATTAATAAAATTTAAAATATAACCTAAGATATATTGCATTTAATATGTTGAGCATCATGCTAACTAACAAACATTTATTTGAAAATGTTAGAAATATAATAAACGGAAATTTCAATAAAAAGTTTAAGGCTGAGTCAAAATAAATAAAAATATAATATATGTTTAGTATATGCATACAATATATTCATCTTCAAATATTAATTATTAATTACAAATAGAAAGTACTTTTTAAGTATAGACATACTATATTCAATGTTATCATTTACTTACCAGTTTATTACCACTAGTATACTAATTCCCAATTATGATTGAAAAGATATTATATGCAACAATAAATGATATATAATAATTAGAAATTTAAATTTTTTCTATTAAATATTCGAATACAAAACTATAGAAACCAATATTAAAGTATTTTAACTAATAGATCTAGAAGTACTATATATATTCTCTTATAAATGAATGTATCATTTATAAATATGTCATTTTAACAGTATACACCAACTCCAAATATTGATTTGAAAAAATGTCTAGTGCAAAATAAATTAAAATCTTAATAAAAAAATTACATATATGTTAAAATGGATACAAAATTATATACAATATTTGATACCAAAAAAAATATTATAATATTTTATGGTTAATAATCCATACAAAAAAGTTTAAGTGGATACTTTAACACTTTTTAACCGGAAGGAATGTTTAAAATAAACAGGTAAGTTATAAAAATATTATATTGGCATTCATATTATATTTAATATTATTATATTATTATTAAGCATTTAATTTAATTCATTTATCGGCCTTATCCCTGCATAAAATCTTCTCTTATATATAGATTACCATTTTTTACAAATTTCAATATCTGCATTGACAATCAAAGTTTGATGATAGTTTTGTGTTTAGTAAGGTTTCAAAAGTAAGGCCTTGTCATCCTAGGCTTAATAGCCATGGTGGTTCTTGATCTCTCTAAAGGAGAAGCTAGGAACTTGGCTTAAACAAATCTCGGTCTCTAGAATGAGTGGAATACATTGTGCTTTTAGTTCTCACAAATATAAATAAAATAAACTCATTCCTTAATCAAACTTTGCTTTTATATTTCTTTGCAACTCAATCCATTACATAACATGTTTCTAATTCCTGAAAAAATTACTTTTAAATATTAGAATTTCAAAAGTGATTATTGATTATTATTATTAATTATTAATATTATTAATATTAGTATTATTATTATATTATTATTATTATTATTATTATTATTGTATTTGCATTATTTCTGTGTTTATAAATTTATATATTTGCAAGAAAAATGTGACGCAATATAATATTTAAATCTGGTTGCAGTTTTTTCAGCTAAGATGTTAAAGAGAAAAATGGCGTTAGGCAAAATACAACGAAGAGTCGACTGATGGAAGTAAATGCACTGAATCTTTAGATTGCTTCAACATTTCCTGGTTTATTCCTGATTGGGTGGAATCTGAGGATTCCGAAGTTGGTGAATTCCTGGGAATTCCCGGAGTTGGTGAATCCCTGAATTCCTGGATTTGTGGAATCCCTGCCCCCATGCATACCCGGATTGGTGGAATCCCTGGCATACCTGGATTTGGATGGAATCCCTGGCATGAGGGTTGGATCCCTGGCATAACAGGATTGGTGGAATCCCTGAACACGGATTGCCTAGTTCACCTGCACGTAAGTAAAGTTATTGTGGTAGAAACAAATTATATTTACATATCATGATGTGATAGTTTATTTTTACACCATGAATTTATTCTTATATTCACATAGTTTCCAAAAATCTTTACTTTAATATAAAAATTTATGAACTATTATTGTTATATTTGCATGTTTTACTATGTCATTTTTTATTATTATATATCATTTTCTGTTATAAGGAAAATGTGACAATGAAATTATTATTTGTTCTCGGTTCATGTATTTCAGCTTGGCCATAAAGAGAAAAAGTAACATTGATGGAGGTCAAATACAATTAAAAAAGTCAGTGATTAGAGACATATATTGAAAAGCGGATTTACCATTCAACATACCCGAAATATATGATATTCTTGGATTTGGTGGGAATCTCCGGATTTACGTGGAGCGTGCCGTAGCTAATAAGTTTTATCTGCTATAAATTAAAAAATTTATATTAATATATCATAATGTAAATTTATTTATTTAATAGTGGATTTATATTCACTTTTATCACAGAGATGTGTTACTTGAGTCTTACATTTTGCTTAAGAATCTTGTAACTATTAAATCTTGGTTATCTTATTATAGTAATTATAGTTTTGGCATTTTCATGTTTGAAATTGTTTATCGTCCTTCCATCACATTTATTTTTAGAACTAAAAATACATCGAACTACAACTCAAACTTGACAGTATAGTTTGATTTACATGGTCAATGGGAAATCCATACTTTAATTTTTTGACCATAATCTATATAGATAGTATTATATATATATATATATATATATATATATATATATATATATTTGCAAAACAAAGAAAAAGTGGAAAGGTATCAACATGTTTATATTCACATGCATTTCACAACAATAATCATTTACATCTCCTATATCAATGTATCAACAAAACAAAAAAGGAAAACATAAGAAAGGGAGAAGCAGTGGGAAGAGGCATAAACCAAAACTGCCGCCAATAAGTCATATAGACCTATAGTATAGAAGACCGATCCTATTGTGTTTAAAGTTTTCCCTAATACCATGAAGTATACTTTTCCACTAATAAAAACTTGAAATCTAAATACTAATTAAGGCAACTCTATTAGCACAATGATTGTGTTCATGGTAAATATTTGAAACAACAAAAGTCATATTTTAAAAAATAATATGTTGTTAGCATTATTCTTTTATATTGTTCATCGAACTATTTCTAATTTTCCAAGAAACAGAAGAATAAGATTTGAATGTTAATTAACAAGTTGAGAGTTATAATCAAGCCATAAATGATGCCATCTTTTTCTTGGAACGATCACGATAGGGATAGGTTAGAAAAAATTAACTATAATTAATAAGAGTAAAGATACATAATTATAAAGAGCACATACGCATTTTGATCACCAAAGTATCAGTCAATTGTGTTTACAACTCCAAGTGTAGCAGCAATACATACATTTCTAATATGATTCAAAATTAGGTTACACTGTACAACTTGTACTTTATCATTAAGGTCAAGCGAGTGCAGATGTTACACAAAATGTCGGGGGAGCGACAAGTATTAACTAAAATATATAATTGAACTTGTTTATCTATATATAGAACTTTTGTATTAATTTTATATATATTTATCAATATAATTATAAAAAATGTGCACCTTTCATTTTCTTTATATCTTCAATTGCATAATTCTAATATGGTTAATGGGTGTGATTTAGAAACAATTGCATAATCTCTTACATTGAGTAAGAGAGGAAAGGATTGTGCAAAAGAACCATTTACATTGTTTTAATTTATTTTTTTACTGTATTTACATAGAAAAATTATTTAAGTATAAGAGAAAAAGAGTAAGAATCTGGAAATAATAATTAAGCACATTGAGATAGAATGAGAATCAGAGACTCAGTGACACTGAGAGAGGGACAAAGAGGAGAGGCGGTGTTAGTTCTCAAACATATAAGGTCTAGATTTTTTTAAAGATCATAGGGGTAGTCAATGGCTCCTTACCCGCTTTCGGGAAATCTAACCACTGAGGTCAAGATGACAATGTTAATTGTTATCCAGAAAGTCCCCATCCTTAGAAAATATCATACCCCTTAAGCATGAAATGTTTGACTTTCATATCCTTCAGTTAGGAGTTGAGTCCTCTAAACACATAAAAATTATGTTAATAAGTTCCAATATATACTTCGAACTTGTCTTTTGGTGACTAGCTTTGGCCGGATCAACATATCATACGGACATTCTTTAAAGTATGAACTTTTTCAGTAATATAAATCCAAATACAAATTCTTTCTGATCATGTGACAATCTTAATATTAATATGTTTGATCTTAACATGATATACTTGATTATTTGTAAAATTAATAATACTTTGATTGTCACAATTCAACCAATAGCCCTGCAATAGCCTTTTTGATAAACCATATAGCCTTTTGATAGCCTTCTCTAATAAGTCAATTTGATTGATTGTATCTTTTATATAATGGTGGGATATATACTTCAATATATGATAAACGTAATTTAATAAAATTAGGTATTCATCATTATCTTATTTATAGTATTTTTTTTTGTTAATTTGTGTACAAATAAGCAAATGTGACGATTGTTTGTTTGGCACAAATGAATTTATTATTCGTACATAAGAATGTTGATATTTTAATTTTAATTCTTCTACGAAATACTTATCATATTTTAATTATAAACATACAGCGAAAATCATTTCAAATAAATAAGTTGGTAACTTTGAATTTGATGAACTTATAAAGTGAAATAGTACAAAAGAGGTAAAATAAAAATATTGTGTAAATATTACATTGTTTATTTTGTCACTTAGAACAAACCGTGGTCGTTTATTATTTTGAAAAGACATATTGTAATCCATAATTTTCATGTGCTAGGCTTTAGTTTGGGACATAGCCACAATGGATTGTCTCATGATTTCCACCAAATAGGTTTCTTGCAAGAAATACAGAGCATTCTATTATCTTCATGTCTTCCATATCACCAACATAGTCAAAAATCAACACATATCCTATCACTAAAGGAATCTATCTGTCCATTTCTAAATATGATTCCATGATCCAATTGTATAACCATTTAATCACCTAAATATTCACTTGACTTGTTGTAAGCCATAAAGCCTCTCTTGACAAACTTCAACTACTACTATGCTACTATTCTTCAATTGTAACATAATCAAAATGAATTGAACTAAAGTTCCTCCTGTTGTCAAGATAGAAACATCTTTTTGTAGACCTTATGCCGTCCATATAAGCAACATAGTCTGAACAACAAATCCTTAACCCCGAGGGATCCCTTTGCCTCTGCCATATATGATATCGAAGGACCTATTGTACCATATTAGGTATTAATATTACCTTGACTGTTTTTAACAAAAAGATGCATACCTAAGTGGAATATGAGGATGACAATTTGACTGCGTACCTATTGGATACCTTTACAAATAAATATCCACAAAACAAAATCATGCCGTTAAAAATTTTGTGTCATGGGTAGAGGTACTCGTACACTACCGCGAAAAAACGTGCATATTACAGCGCTTTTCAAAAAAAAAATGCGCTGTGGAAACGAGCGTTGTAAATGATACAACAGCGCTTTTAAAAAAGCGCTATAAAACATGTAAATACAACGCGCGCTTGTTATGCACATTTTACAGCGCTTCTTCACAAAAAGCGCTGTAATATGCACCCCATTATATGAGTTATGGGTGTGCATTTTACAGCGCTTTCTCAAAAAAGCGCTCTAAAATGCACACCCATAACTCATATATGGGTGGGCATTTACAGCGCTTTCTAAAAAACGCTGTAATATGCCCAACCATAATTTCATATATGGGTGGGCATATTACAGCGCTTTTTTGAGAAAGCGCTGTAAAATGCCCACCCATAATTTCATATATGGGTGTGCATATTACAGCGCTTTCTCAAAAAAGCGCTGTAAAATGCCCACTCATAATTTCATATTATGGGTCTGCATTTTACAGCGCTTTTCTTGTACATTTTACAGCGTTTTCTCACGAAAGCGCTGTAAAAGGTGCACCATTAAAGCGCTTTAGAACAACATTTTACAGCGCTTTGTAAAAAAAGCGCTGTAAAATGTGTGTGTGTTTTTTTTTTAAACGCTGTAAATTAATTATTTGAAATGAAAAGCGCTTTTTAGCTTTTTATGGCATTTTTTTTAAAAAACGCTGTCTTTTATCTTTGTATCCAAAATTATTTTGATCCAAAATCACTTCACAATCAGTGCACACAACAACAAAACATATTCAAATACCATAGGCAGTTCACACAATCAGTAGAACAGAAATCAGAACTCTGTAACTTTATTAACATATATGTAATCTGTCATTTCATACCTATAGTAACTACATTCAGATACATATAATACAACCTAATTTTACAACCTAATACCTACATTCAGATACGTATATATATATAACCTAATTTACAACCTAAACTACATTCAGATCCATATGCATGTTCATATATTGTGTCCTATGATCATTTACATATAATAACTAACAGAATATACATTATATGCACTAGCTACCATATAATATTCAGATCCCTTGCCCAGCAGCAAGCTATTTCCCAGAAAATCAAATAATTTTCATGTCAAGCACGTACTGACACCATTCTTCCTTTAATTCCATCAGATCTTCCTCAGAATATGATGGACTGGAATTGGCAAAGTACTGCAATATAAAAATTGAACATATTATATTAAGTTAGTATCAAATATATAGATAATTTATATATGAAAATCATATAATGCAAATACCGTACCGTTTCTGGGATAATAGTTTTATTCTTCTCAACAATCTCCTTCATGAATCTCAATATGTAGTACCCACAGTCAATGTTATTTGTTTGACGAGGGCACTTTATTGAGATCCATGTAATGTTATTCGACTTCTGCTTCGACACTTTAGCACCTCTTTGAGCTCGATAAACTTTTAAGGCACTATCGAATGAATAAATGTGATTATTAGAGCATGAATATTTATATATATAAATATATATATGTAAGAAATAAATGAATATTACTTACGTGTCGAGCATATTCTTTATTCCGGGGTGATTGGTGTAATCGCCGTGCACGGGATCCAAATAGTATATCACTTCAGAGACCGCATTGATTGCAAATAGCACCCAATGTGCCCTACAACAACAAAAAATTGGTTAAGCAATTTTGTTTATAGACAACTAATAAATTAAATTCTCATCAATTAAAAAAGATAAAATTACGTACCCTGAATTATATGGTGCCAAGAACAATTTATCACTTTCTTTATTTCCTAAAAACATATCTACAATGTAGTTTTTTACATTCTCTGGATCGAGTTTCCACATCGACATCTTATGTGGAGACAAGAATGAGTATTTATTTGACAGTTTCCTCGTGCACACGACCTTCTCGTACAAAAACCTTCAATGAAAATTTTAAACTAGATTAATTACCAATACATTTAATTAATTACAAATAAATGCAATTAAAAGTATTTTTTACCTTATGTACAAGCTGATTACAGTAGCACTCAGCTCCTTATGTTCGAGAAGTTCGTACATGTGCTCCTTTTCGAGGTATTCAATATACTCATCTCCAAAGATGTCTTTATTCATTTGTACGATGGGCGAATCGTTGCTGCTGCCCATGTTCCTTTTTATTTGGATGTCAAGACACGCCCCGTATTTACCAAGGCGTGGCTGACTTTTATTAGGAGCAGCAGCAGCAGCGACCGATTTTCCCCGATCCAGATTTTTTGTTGCTGCAAGTTTGGCAGCTTTATTACCCTCCAGCCTTTGTAGTTTGGCAGCCCTATTAACCTCCAATTTTTGAGGTTTGCTGCCTTTTTTTGGCTGTAGGGGTGGTTTATTTATTTGGACCTACAAAAATGAGGTAAAATGTTAGTTTATTGAATCTGAAAAAATGAAAACCCTTAGGCAATAAATGTGACAAACCTTTTCGGGAGATGTAACTGATTTGTCCTTGGGAATCTTTTTTTGGAGGGCAACAAGGTGTGTGGGCCATGCCACGTAACTGCCAATAGCGTCGCTTAAGAACTTCATATCTCCATCGTTGTCCGGTATGGGCAACGGTGCAGTTGGTTCGAAAGCAACCGTAGGCGATACTTTGACATGGCCCGCGGGGATCGGAATATTGTGCAATACTTCTCCCGAAGTATTGTACAATATTCCTTTTCCCACCTTCCGTTGAGTCGGCGAGGACAAGTATAGGACACATGTAGTGACACCCTACATCAATAGTTAAAACATAAGTACAGTTAATATATAAGTTTGTTTAATACATAAGTAATTACATAAGCAAGTAAGTAGTAAGTAATTAATTACCTCGGGAATACTCTTCAAACCGACGTTGCAACTCCCGGTTTCACTCTCCATTTGTATTTCAGGTTGGAGCTGAACCAGAAGTTGCTTGTCTTTATTCGTATTCACCAAGAGTGCCACTTGCTCCGATAGGATTCTGAGCTTCTCTAATACTTCCTCGTTGGAAGGTTTTTGGCGCTTCTCTTGAGGAAAAAAGCTTTTGGGAGTTACGCCAAATCCTTTCCCCCTCACTCGACCGGAATACTCAGGGACATTAAACACTTTCCCAAGAATGTCCTTGCACGTATCCTTGTTGCCCTCTTGAGTTTCAGAACTTTGTTCAATAATTTCCTAAAATACATGTAACATTAAAAAGATAAGTTCAATAGCATTTTTAAAATACAATATTAAAAAATATTAAAGTGATAATATACTTACACAAAGTTCTACAACTTTCTTGACATTTTTATTATCAACCACTCCTTCTTTATTAACACGC
>PGTU02015925.1:0-14333 GCA_002896215.2 Cicer echinospermum | reverse complement strand
CAATTAATTTATTAAGCCTGACTCTCTAAAATGTTCCGCCAGTGGAGTCGCCGCTGTCGCGGACTAAATTTCGAGTGTTTCTCGAAATTCAATGGAGTCGCCACCAATTTATTTTAAAATAGGGAAATATTGGGAACCCTTAAAATAGTAAAAATAAAAAAAAATATGGTCCTTTAAACAAAATTTGAGTTCGGAGTCGATTATGCGTAGGGAAGGTATTAGCACCCTACGACATCCGTTAAAATACGGTTACCTATAATTAATTGTGCAAAATTAATATTAACTTAAGTATATTTATTTTTCTTTATTATTAAATATGAATAACATATTACTATACTTAAATATGGATTTTAAAATAATATTGTACTTAACAATAAATGACGAAAGAGAAAATTTTTATTTTATGTGCTTGACAAGAATGTGATCTTGCTCCTACGTATCTCCAGTGCGATGGAGAAGATCAAGCTACGTAGTTCTCTTGATTAAAAAAAAACAAACGGATGGGTAGAGTGTGTTTTAAAGAAAATTTATTTTGTGATAAAAAAATATTTTGACAAAATAGAAAAAATAAAAGAGTTTGATTTGAAATAAATACTTTAAAATACGAGTTTTAAGACGATCAAGTTGTACAACTCAGTCCTAAAACTAAGGAATAAAGAAGATGTCACATCTAATTTAATCCTCTAAAAAAAAAATATTTATTATTATTTCGATTTTAAAATTGAGTTTCAAACCACCAAGTAGTACAACTTGGTATTTAACAACAGTCAGAGATAAAAAGTTACATCTATTAAATAAGTCGATTGTTAGATTAGTTCATTAAACAAATAAATGATAAAATAAATAAAATAAAATGAATAAAATAAAATAAAAAGTTAAATAAGAGAGAGTTTTAAGAACTACAAGTTTGTACCCACTTGTATCTAACAACTCAAGATTAAAAAGATGTCACATCTAATTAATCTTTAACATAATATTTATTTGTATTTTATGATGAATTGATATTTAATTATGAAGAAATTAAACCCCCTTTTTTTTAATAAAAAAAGTAAATGAATAGATTTAAATGGACTAAGATTAGTTAAGATTTAGATGAGTTGAGATTAGTAAAATAAAAATGAGTTGGAGATAATAAAATAAAAATGAGTTGAGATTAAAAAATAAAAAATGGGTTGAGTTAGCAAAATAAAAATGAGTTGGGTTATGGGCTGAGACTAAAATAAGTAGATTTGGGCTGAGATTAAAATGAGTGGATTTGGGCTGTCAAACAAATGGGGCGCCCCAGCAAGGTTAAAACAAGGAATTAGAAAACCCTAGCTTATCTTAAGGAGGCGGCCAAGCAAATAAAAACCGGGTAAACAGAAACTAGAAAAAACCCTAGTTTCATGTCAAGGGAGGCGATCGTTTTCCATAGCAAACCCTAAACAGCAAACTACGTTCAATGACAAAGCTAAGAAATCGTTCATGAGCAATACTTTCAGCCCTAAACTACCTCCTCCCTACCCATTCTATGTTCCTACGGTTTTGGAAGTAAAGGGGGAAAAATGTGACAGCTGCATCGACTGGAAAAGAGGAAAATGAGGACGACAAGGAAACAAAGCGACGACGGCGGCCACAACGCCCACGACGACGGCGGCCACAGCGACCACGACGACATCGTTTTCGACGACGGGCAGCATGTCGCAGGTTTGAAACTTTTTATGTTTTCCCGGTTATGCTTGATTTTTTTTAAAAATATCTACATTTTTTTAAACAAAAAAAGTGGAAGATCAAGAAACAAATTTATGGTATATAAAAAATATACCTGTTCGATTGTTATTTGCTGTTGTTATTGATGCCCCCTCTGGTGATTCTTACTTGTCTTCTTCTTTCTATGCGTTTTTTAGTGGTATTAATCTCAGATCCCTTTTTGAAATTTTATAGGTATATTTATAGAGTTTTTTATGTGTTCAGTTGCTTTCTTTGTCTGCCTTGGTCCTTCTCTATCTATTTTCCTGTTTAATGTTTTGATTGCCTTGCTCATCCTCTGCGTTTTTTTCTGCATCCCTGATGTATTCATGGTTTTGACTTATCTGTTTTGATCAGTTCTGTTGTTGAGCTTTAATTTGTCTTTTAGTTTCTTTTTTTTAAAACTCTAAAAGTTGTCTCTTTGTTCTGCACAATGTATACCAAGACTGATTTAAAAAATTATGTTTTTTATGTTTCTCAATTCAGTTAAAAGCAAAGGTCAATGACAACTACATCCTGAAACAGAAAGGCAGCAACACAATAGAGCCAAACACTGCATCAGAAACAGAGAGGCAGAGAGGCAACAACAGCAACAAATTAAAAAAATTATTGTAATTTAATTTAGTTTGGTTTAAATCTTATTGTAATTTAATTTTGCCTTTATTTTAGTTTTGTAATTTGATTTGGTTTTACAATTTCTAAATAGATTTGAAATTGTAAACTTATAATACATAATGAAATTATTTATTGTAATTATTTTATTTCCTTTTTTTAAATACACATTTCCTTTTTATATTTGTTTTCAAAAATGGACAAAATTAGGGTACTACAATAGCTAATGAATAAACAATTAATTAATATAGTTTAAATTAACTATTGTATTTGATTTGTCAAGTACAATTCAATTGTTTATGTCTAATTAACAAACTGATATGTTTAGTATTAGCTATTAAGAAAGTTCAAATGTTGTTATATAGAAAAATAGAGGATAACAAAAAGCAAAACAAGGTGTCACCTAAATTTAAGGTCTTTTAACACTCCAAGAGGTATGATATATTATATTTCAATAAAAGATTTTTTAGTGTCTAGCAGCAAAATTCACACATTAAATTTATAGAAAAAAAGAGATATCTTGAGTTTAAAATCTATGTCTCATATATCAAATGTCCTTACAATTATCATATGAATTTTTACTCACAAGACTAATAAAATATTACTTTAACAATTATATAAAATAAAAAATAAAATAAACATGAACAAAATACTAGTTGGGGAAGATGACTTAAACAGTTGAGTTAAAATTCTTACTCCATCTTCTCCTTTGACATGTTGACATGAGTTGATCCGTCAATAACAAAACACAATTAAAAAACCGAAAACACATTAAAATAAAATAAAAATTCAAGACTATTCCACTAAAATAGCGTTATTTCAAAAATTAAATAGTATCAATTGCTCTATTAAACAAAACAAATTTACAAGTTTAAAAGTAACATAAACTCAAAACATAATCTATCTAACAAAAGAAATAAGTTCAAATTCAACAAAATTGACTTGGTAAAAAATAACTAAAATATGGAATTTTTATATTGACTAATAGGGCCACAAATTTACAAGTTTAAAAGTAACATAAACTCAAAACATAATCTATCTAGCAAAGAAATAAGTTCAAATTCAACAAAATTGATATGATAAAAAATAACTAAATATGAAATTTTTATATTGACTAATAGGGCCAGTCAATTCGTCTGTCGCCCCATAATCGCTATGTTTTTCAGTAAGTTAACTACAGGAGACCAAACTTACAAAACATGACAAAAGTCAAAAAATTTCACTCCTCATTATATCTAAAGTAATCAAATAAATAATTTGACTCGTCAACAAATCCATTTGTCATCCATTCTATAATCCATGTATACATAAAATTCCATTGTATTAAACTCATTGCTTTTCTACAATAAAATAAAATTTGCAAATTGCTAATCTTTATCTAAATTGAAGTCAAACAATTACAAATTGATTTTAGAGTGCTTAACCATTAAGTTAACTATAAAACCAAATATAAATAAAGCCTATCAATAACCAATACTCTAATATCACAAACAAATAGAAAAGAAAGTGATTTGTAAAAAAAAAAAAAAAAAGAAAAAAAGTTGATATCCATATACCTATGTGTCTAAAATAAGGAAATATGTTAATAAAAAAAAAATAAAAATTTAAAGATTTTTTATAAAAAGAGATAAAATAAATTTCTTTAAAAAATCTTATATTTATAAACAAAGTATATTATTATAATAAACTATATGCTAAAAAAAAATCCAAAAGGATAGATATAGTTAGCAGGCAGCAATGAGTAGCAACACATTCAATTGGTTGTAAAAAAGTACGCACACAATGACACATAGAATCATGCATGGAAACGATTCTCAATGCAAATAATCGAATCACACTCTTTATTCTCTTCTTTACAGTTTGCCTCAATTTTCCTTTACCCTTCCCCAAGAGAATGGAGGCCAGATCTTGCTTCACTACACATTCTTACTAATAGTACCATTCAAGACACTATTGTGTAGAAATAAAGTTGTGAGAGAAAAGAGAGAATAATTAAAATAATTCAGAAGCAGCCGCAGTAGTAATGGTTTCAAAAAAAGAATAGAAAAGATGGTCAAAATTAAAACCTCAAAGACTTATAATTCATTCCATCATAAGCTCTATCATCTTTATTGAAACTCACTATTTTGCCTTTTCTTTTTTCATTTCCTATTTATTTTATTTTTTGCTTTTAAAGTTGTACTACATCCCTATCCTTTTATCAAATGTGTCACAATTATTTATTTATTTAATTTAATGAGATTTCAATTTAGGTTTTAATGTACGGGTTAATGATTTAAAAAAAACTCTAAAACTTAAAAGGGAATTGCATACACATAAATCTCTAAATCTAAAATTGACCTATACACCTAAACATTTTTTTGTTTGTAGCTTTGTTGAGAAATATTTTTCAATTTTTTTTTTACTAAATATTTTAAAAAAATATATTATTTATAATTTTTTTTAAATCTTATTAAATAAATAAATATGTTGTTTTTCCAAATTTTATTATTTTTAAAAATGACTCAAAATATTATTAAGTAACAAAAAATTGGGGTGAGGAAACACGAAACCTATACTCACAAAAAATGACATAATGGAGTCGACAAAAAATAAAATATATCCCAAGAAGGGAATTTGGTAGGTGAGACTTCAAGATTTGAGTTTTTCTTAAAGCTCTAGTTCACAATTGACAAATAGATAAATATTTTAAACATATAATCACAAATTCGATTTTCACTTGGTGTATATGAAAGAGTACATATTGAGAGACGTGAGTGTGAGTCTTTTAAATAAATTTTTGTTCTTTGAATGATTAACCTTTAACTTTGTGGTGGCAATACTTTAGACAACAAAATAAAAGTTGCACTGATCGAATTTAGGTTGTTCATAGTCAAAAACACTTTTAGTCGCTATAGTTAGTGTTGGATATGACTCGTATGTGATAAGTAGTGTTACAATATGAACTATAATATTTAAATTCAAGTTGTATTTTATAAATCTTAAATCATAATAAAAAGGTACTGCAATTGCTTTACATTATGAGACATAGACACAATTGTCCATCTTCGTGACCAAACATTGTTTCTATTATGTTTTTGAATCGAGATTTGTGGTTCTATTGATTAGAGATCTCGATTGTTTTGGGTCTAGATTAAAATATTTCATTTTTTTTTTGTGATAAAAATGTTTTGTATTTCAACTTAACATTAAAGATTTGAAAGAAAACTCATAATAGAAATCATTTAATATTGATTCAACAACTGAAATGTTTATAGTCACAATATGATATTTTGAGGTGTGTGATTTAAATTTAAATTTCTTTGTAATGTTCAATTCATTCGTTCGACTCCACCCATATACCATTGTCTATGAGCCATACTCAACTTATACAAAGAACAAGATATCATAATTTTGCTTTCTTGAAAAAATTCAAATCAAACTTCTCCTCCCAATGATTTCATCACTTCACTTACCTTTTACTCATTACATTCCTTCTACTTTTACAAGAGAATAAAAGAATATTCAAATTGAATAAAATAAATAAATATTCAAACTTCATGTAAAGCATAAAGAATTTTCAAACAAAATTGACAGTCAAAATTCCATGAATTTTCCAAAGAATATAATTGACATGAAAGAGATATGGATTCCCTCGTGGATATAGTCTTCTCTTTGCTCTATGATATAAGTAAAAATGAATTGAAAAATAAATTATTTAAACTTTAAATTACATATATTCACTTTATTTTTACAAACTCATATATTAATTTTAACTAATTTCTACTTATATTATGAGACGAAGTGAATATTGTTATTCGGGGTCATTCTAGATGATTTTAATGGTACGAATATTCATTACATTGTCACAATTGCTTACCTGTGTTGTCCACTAACAATAATTTGGATTCGCATTGCCAATAACATGCTATTAACTTTTTTTATAATGATTTTTATTTTTGTTGTATTCATGGATTTTGCTAGTGGGGCAGAAAATCGAATATATTAAATAGTGTGGCAAAGGAACCTTTATAGGGTTCATGATTTATTTGATTGGTGAAATTTTTTGGACATTGTATGTTGTTCTATTAGGTTGCATGCTCTTTTTGTTGGTGTGGTGTTTGTTGACTTGGTCTTCTTGCAAGTTTCTGTCCTCATTCGATCAAATTAGTTTGTGTCCAACAATAAAAGATTTTTAAGGTTAAAAATTAATGTAAATTTATATAACACTAGATGTTCTTTTTTAAACGAAATTCCCTAGAGTTTTCTAGAATAATTTTGTTAAGGTTTTCATATGATACAAAGGTACAAGTGAGTTATAATGGCTCTCCACTTTAGATTTTATTTGTTCAGTAGTGAGAGGTCCTCATTCGAAACCTTTTCGGGTTACTGTGATTTGGGTCGAGTTAGTTGAATTCAGTCCATTATCGTATTGAGTTGAACCACTCTAATATGAGTTCAACCCAAAACAACAATAGCAATTGTAAGTTTAACCAACTTACAAGATAACTTCCGCTAATTTTTATTGCCTCAAAAAACAAATCTACTAATTTTTACCCCCACACCATATATACAATTTAGTAACATTTGAAAAATATTTCTTTGTTACTTTAAAAAAGTTACTAAATTATGGTCAATATGTAACCATTTAGATTTAGCAACATTATAAGGTAAAACAATGTTACTAAACAATTTTTAGCAACACCTTAGTGTATCATTAGAAAACATTTTAACAATTTAACTTCTTATGTTGCTCCATCAGAATTTTCCTTTGAACACAAGTTTTTTAGTGAATTTTTTAATGGAAGCATTTTGTGAATTTAGGAGTCACTTAATTTGCTATATATTACTTTAAGGGGCAAAAACTTGGAAAAAAAATTATATTTTTTCATGTAGGGCCATCCTTTAATTTTTTCGATCACAATTTTTAAGATAAGGCTCTAACTAGTCCTTCAAATTGTGAAGTAACATTACTATCATAGTGGTATTATTCTAATCCCTTCCCAGACAAGATTTTACATCTTTGATAATTTTATTAATATAAGAGCGCCTCTTGATGATTAGGGTATTAGTTGTTGAAATATTTTATTAAATTTTAATTTAATTATTATATTTTAGATACATAGTTCTTTGAAGATATTAAATTTGTAGAGATATATGGTCAAAAGAACAAAATTGAATGAAGAAGAATTCGTTCCAAATCAATTCTATAGTTGCTATTAATTAACACAATTTTGGTCCTCGTAAGGATATTATTGTTCTCTCCCTCTTAATCAAGTTAAGAAATTATTTATAAAGATCAAACTAAGCACCCTGAAAAACTAGAGCATCAGGTGTCGGAAATGATTGACTATAAAGAGAAATTTTATTTGGTATTCTGAAGACTCTATAGAACAGTCATGACACTTGTTGTTCATTATGATTTTTGGGAGCTACATAAGATAGATGTCAATATGGTGTTTCTAAAAGACAACATTTATGAAACAATATGTTGCAATCAAAGGAAACTTTATGTCAATAGACACAAAGTAAATAATTTATAACCTGATGTAATTCATCTATGAGTTAACAAATAATTCTCATTAGTGATACCACATTTTTCATAAGGTAATTATGTCATTTAGTTTTGAGATGACATTTGCAGACAATTGTGAGTATTATAAGGTCAGTGGGAGTAAGTTTATATTTTAATATAATTTGTCAGATTTGCTATATTTATTTAAAAGTGAAGAATTGCTATATTTATTTAAAAGTGAAGAATTGCTATATTTATTTAAAAGTGAAGAATGTTGCACACGAAATCAAGATATCTTTAACGAAAATTTAGCAATGAAAGATCTTGCAGACGTCTCTTTTTGTATTAGATATTATGATACTTAAAGATCATTCTCATGGTATCCATAAGGTATCACAAAAGTGCTATATCAATAAAATTGTAAATATATTTGACGCCAAAGACATTCTATTGTGGAGAGTCTTATGAATGATCTTATTTTATATCGTATGTATAGATATTGAAATTCGCACTTCAAGAAATTCAGTTTAATCTCACTAAAGATTTCAGTTGAAAATAGACATCATATGAAGATCAAATAGGCATCAATTAATTGTCATGTCACTCATCCATATCAATATATATCATAAAGTGCATTGATGTGGTGGTCATCATGGTTTAATCACATTATAATCAGTAACGACAGTCGTTCATTATTGATGTAGGAGATGTACCATATTATAAAGGAGAAATCTAAAGATAAATATCATTTGGATTTGCACTTAAAATAATGATATATTATTAAGATATATTGTTCAAGTGGGATATTGTTGAAATATTTTAATTTATTATGATATTATTATGTGGGTACATATCTTTATTTAATTATATTAGTTATTTAACAATTATGAACTTTAATGATCAAATTAAGTAATAAGACTAATTAGATTTCTAATTTTATAATTAATTAAATATTTAATTAATTGATATTGTCTCAATATAAGTGGATGTCACCGATGGTTCATTTGAGAATAATGGAAATATTAATTGGCCATCAACCTATTTATAGGCTATGATCCTCAATATTCTAGACATGTGGCATATTACATCTCCTCCACATCGGAAGAGTGTTTAAGGTATAAGGAGTCTAGACTGAAAAGAACCACAAGCCAACGAATGTTCTTCATCCGTCTCTTGTTTCATGATCGATCTTAATGTTATAGCATGTACTTTGACTATTAAATTTCCGCAATATAGTATATATAAAAACATACATTATTTGATGAATTAGTAAATTAATTCCAATATTAACTCCTATAGACGGGCCGACATTCCTTGTAATTAGAAATTCTAATTCTCAAAGTCAAATAAATCGGAGCCATAAAAAAGAGATGAAACGATATAAATATCAAAAATGCTTTGCATTTTAGTGCTTATTTTATGCTAGAACAATATTAATTGCTTTTAAGCATCTAAGGTGAAGAAAAAAAAAAATTGAAAGAGTAGCCAATAGTCACTTTAGTTCAAACTAGCCCTACCATTTCCCACTCCCTCCCCGCTTCTATCCCATTTTGTAAAGGACAAATAATTATCTTATAAACTTAAACAAAAATGAAGTTGTATCCCACTTTTCATCCATTACCCATTACCATAGCAATAAAACTTAACAAAATGAAGTTGTATCCCACTACCAAGTAACCTCTCTTTGGAATTGTAGCACAAATTTCCTTTTCTCTTTCCTCCTTTAAATTTTATTGATTCCATTTATCAAGGTTGCCACTTAAAACTAAAAAGTACTACAATATTCTTTTTCCTTCCATTTATTCTCTTTTTTAATGTGGTCTCTACTACTATATAAACCATGCTCATTATCACATTTCTCATCAATTTATTCTCTTCAGCTTCTCTATCTTTAATAGCTCAAGTTATTGTGTTATCTCGAGGTTGGTCTTTGTATTTTCATTTCTAATTCCCCCTCTTTTTTCTCTCAGTTTCATAATATGTTTTTTATTTAATTTAAAATCTACTAACTTTTTTTATGTTAATCTTGTCACTTAATCTTCACAATGTTATCTATTACAATGATCTATTATGTCAACCTCATAACCTGACCTGTTTTGGTAGTTTTCAAAGTCAATCCATAACTTTTTATTTTATTTTATTCCTTTATCATAATAAGCAAAATTCTAGATATCAAGCTAGTTTAGTTAATACCTATTACCATTCTCAAACTCCTATGTATGTGTATAAAAATGAGCCAATGATTAGATAGGGAAAATATCAACTTTTGGTAAAAAAAAATAGTTTCTTTAAAATAAAAATCAAATTTTTAAACAGTGTTCGTGGTTTATATATTGCAAAAAAATAGAGTTAAAAGGTTGATGTGACATCAATTATTGTTACTGATACATCAAAAAAATTGATGTGACAATCTAAATTACAGATATAGACAATTTTTATTATAAACTTGTTAACTTTTTTAAACTCTAGACTAAATATTTTTTGATTTCTCGAACAAACTCCAAATTAGAAGAAAAAAATATTAACTATTTTATAGTTTCGTCAACACTTATGACTTACACATGATTTTTTTAATAAAATTGTTGAATGTAACAGTAACTTGCAGAGAAAGCAAATATGAGTAGGCCGGGAGATTGGAACTGCAGGTCGTGCCATCACCTAAATTTTCAAAGGCGCGACTCGTGCCAAAGATGTGGCGATTCAAAATTCGGAGAAAGAGTTGAGTATGGAACTTTTGGAGGAAGAGGAGGATCTTCATTTGGGTTTAAGTGGCTCAGATGTTCGTCTAGGTGATTGGTATTGTGCTGCTGGTAATTGTGGTGCACATAACTTTGCTAGTCGTTTTAAGTTGCTCAAGTGTGGTGCTTTCAAAGATGAGTTAGTTGGAGGATATAATAATAACAATAGTGACATTTTGGGTTCAAGGGCTTTTGGTGGAAGTGGAAAACTGGATGGAAATCCCGGTGATTGGATGTGTAACAGGTAATTGTGTTAATATATTTTTACATCAACATTTAATCATATTTTTATCATCGTGTTATATTGTCATAAATTTTAAAAATTAATATTACGAATATAAGATGATGAAATATAATTAGATGTTTTTTTGAAAAAATTTATTAAGTTATTGGTTCAAAATGAATATAGTTTATTAAATTTTTTTTTGACAAGAGAAAAAATTTTATATTTATATCTTATACATCTTTTGATAATGTTCCTAATGAAGGAACAACTTATGCTTTTTGTTAGCCATGTCTTGAAGTTTAAAGAATATGACATGTGACATAAAATGATACATGACATAGTTGATACACAACACTGATGTTTAATCTAATTTAATATGTAATTTATCATTAAACGGTGTTGCTATTCAATAATTAAAAAATACAATAAGCTATAAATTAAAATCATTTTTTAATATGATAGAAACAGACACTATTGAGCGTTGTAGGATGCAATTCATATCTTATTGAATTCCCTTTTCTTTTTTGACTGCTTTTTAGTAGTACACACTTTGAAACTACTTGTACTTATTGGGCCTTTATGCTTGGTTATCTTTAAAAAATATGGCTATATTTTGTACCTATTTTATATTTTTATTTTTGTGTCTTAATTTGGTGTACTTATTTACAATAGTTAAAAAATTGGTCTTTATGTTTTTTTTTCTTTGAACAGATAGGATGCAATGAACACAACTTTGCTAGCAGAATGGAATGTTTCAAATGCAGTGCGCCAAGAGACACATACTAGAAATGAGATTATCCAAGCAAAAAATTAGAAAGACTACATCAATTACAAGAGATGCTTCAAGATTTCATTATTAGTTACTATGAAATGTTAAGGCTTGTGATTTCTGAAAAAGTGTTATGAAATGTCATGTTAAAAAGAAACCACAACCCTTAGACTCTTCTTTAGATTTTCCTTAATTAAAAATTATGATAATGTTATTTTGGTGCTTTAAACTATTTTTATTATCTTTAGTCTTTGTGTTAGAGAGTTCTTTATTGTATTGTGCGTTGTTTTCTTAAATGTTGGTGAATTTTTATTTTTCTTATCTCATGAAAATCAACTATAGTACTTCCTAAATGTATGTGTGAGATTGAGAGGGGTGTGATGCCATAATCCATTCATCTTATTTCAATGAGTTAGATCAATTTATTCTATAATATTGGATATCAATCGTCGCTTTTTGCATACGTTTTTTTTTTATTAAAAATAATATTTATTTGGTCGTTGAAATTCCAAATCGTTTTTGGGAATGTGAATTTTGTGTTTGATTATTCATATTATGAAAAGAAGCTAATATGGATAGAATGTGAAATGTCAATTAAAGGTAGAAAGTATGAAATTGGGTTTAACCATCTAATATATTTTGATTATTTTGGATACAAACTGAAAGTCAATGAAACTAAAAAGAATGAATTTCGCTTAATCGTCTATTTATTAATGGATATAAGCTAGAATGTCATTAAGGCTAAAATAAATAATGAATTTTGTAGAGTGATAAATAAGGCTAAAAGAAAAATGATTTTGTCCAAAATGTTGTTGGTGTTCTTGAAAAATCTTCGACAAATGTTTTGATAGAATATATTCTTCAGTTTGATGATGAGGTAAATTTGAATTATGCACTTGCTCCATCTTTTTTATATTTGACGAAAGTCGTTGATGTTTGAACAACGATGATATCCAAAGCATCGAAAAAGTCAGTAGATTTTAGTAAAGTTTTGTTGACAAACACCTTGCCCTTAATGTCTATTGTCTAATGGAGTTTTTTCTTATTATTATCATCATGATGAAATAATTGTAACTTGAAATTTGATGGAAAAAGATAGAAAATGAAGAAATAAGTTTTGAATAGGGAAATAAAAAAGAGGAAAATGGATAAATTATTCAAGAATCAAATGAGATAGAAAAGATAAATCAATTAAGTTTTAAAAAAAAATTAGAAGAAATTTTTGAGAAAAAAACAAGTTGCGGAATAATTAATTATCTAACACCATATACGGATTCTTTATTTAGTTATTGATAAAAGAAAAATTACATAAACTTATATAACTAATTAAATAAAACAACAAAACTAATATAAAATAACTAACTAACTAATTTAATTATTTAATTAGAATTGATCTTAATATGTCCATGAAAGAGTGCTAAGGTTGCATATATTTTAGGCAGGATGCCTAATTCGTTGTATTATA
This sequence comes from Cicer echinospermum, assembly GCA_002896215.2. Classification (NCBI taxonomy): domain Eukaryota; kingdom Viridiplantae; phylum Streptophyta; class Magnoliopsida; order Fabales; family Fabaceae; genus Cicer; species Cicer echinospermum. Next base: position 1,301 of record PGTU02015925.1, on the reverse strand, counting down.
AAATTTCTATACTGAATCTGAATGTGTATTAATATATTATTTTAAGGGCCATTAAAATTTTGATTTTATTTTAACTCTCTAGTTTTAAAGAATTCCAACAGATGATTCCCTCGTAAACTGAAAATTTATTAACGACTTGAATTTAATCAACTGCATTAATAAATTTTTAAATATTAATTGACATAATGTGATGTATAAAATAAACTTAGTTCCATCCTTCTAGACTTCCCTGACTTAGTTAGCAAGAACGCAAATCACATTGGATCCTTTTTTTTTTTTTTTTTTTTTTCCCTTCACTGAATGTAAAGTATACCTTTAAAAAGGAAGTGTATTGTGGATTCAAAAGATGAACTCAAAAATCCATAACTAAATGTGTTTTTTTTATGTAGGAACTCTTTGTTCTTCCTTTCAGGCAAGGCTTTATGTTAGTGAAGGGCTCCAATCCAATTCTTTTAAGGCAAACTTTATGTGGTGAAGTGTCTTCAAATATAGATAATATACGAGATACATGCTTTTTTTTAATAACTATTATGTTGTTATTGGCATCGGGGTCGTGTATAGATCTAGTGGGGTCATTGACAAATCATAGTCTTTAATGTGCATTTTAATTCTAGTGGGTACCTGTCCAAACTTTATTAGGCCAACACAACAAAAAGAGATAAAGAATTACGGGTATATTAAGTTTTCAACATTTTGAATTTAATTAATATTTACACTTATAACAGTTAATGGTATGAATTAGAATTTTCTAAACCATTACAAATATTATACAAATTGATACAGAGTCTAAAGTGAATGTTTTAATCGTCCTTACTTGTTACAGGGCTCTGATTGACATTGACTCATTGTTAGCTATTATCATTAATAAACCCACTAAAAGTTATGATTTATAAATTGAAGGACTCAATGTGTCTTGTTAGAAAACATTATAAAATATTTTTAGAATTTGATTTTATATTATTTTATTTTTATTAATAATGATATATTTTTTTATTTAGAATTTTAGTGATTAGTTTATGTAATCGTTTAATTATACATATATAAAAATTAAGGTATTAATTAAATTTTTTGTATAAGGTCATCATTATTTAATAGTTCTTTCACCATATCTTATTATCAAAATCCTAAACTTCCACTTTCTTTAGAAATCTCCAGTGTTAACGTGTAAATTCAGAAGTTGAATGACATATTTCTTCTTTTCAAAAGTGACATTTTCGTTGACCAATACATAAATTTTCCTTTTTGTTTTGGTTCCATCAAGTTAGAACTCATTCATTATTTTCCTTGAAGTCATTAGCTTT
>PGTU02015922.1:0-14284 GCA_002896215.2 Cicer echinospermum | reverse complement strand
TTTATATAATTATTGTATTGATAATAATTTATTATATTGTTTGCAAATGCATGCTCCCCTAATTGACATATAAATTGTATGTCAAAATTTATATATAATGCTTTGAAAAATAAAGCAATTAATATATAAAACATCGATGTTTTTGGAAGTCTTCAATAGTCTTCAATAGATTTTTTAAAAGACTAGATACATCGATGTTTTATATATTAATTGCTTTTATTTTTCAAAAGCATTATATATAAATTTTGACATACAATTTATATGTCAAATTAGGGGAGCATGCATTTGCAAACAATTTATATGACCCTTAGACAAGCTTTGAAGGTTCTTGAACTTTCAAGATTCAATTATAAGTACAATTGAATCTAGTCTTTGTCAAGGACCAATATGGTTTGGATGTTATCCAAATTTTTCTTTGTCTTTAAAAGACCCAAACATCGCAAATTCTCTCACGTTACAAATCAAAACTCATAATTACAAAATGATAGAATGATCTATTCCTGTAGCTATTATTTACAGAGTCCATTACAAAGCAATGTTTTCAGCCTTTACTGCAACAAAAAATATTGAAAACAAAAAGGGCGAACACTATTTTTACAAACTGATCTAACAAAAGCAAACACTGTTATTCCAAAAACTATCATTTGGAAAGATATTGATCTTCCTGAAGAATGGATCCTAGAAGGAGCTGTTAGACCACAACCTCTTGAACAGTCAAAACCAAACAACAATCTTAAAGAAGTCATACAATACAAATGATGGTAGGGTAAAACTAAGTTTTTCAAGAACTTCTAGTGCCAGGTACTCTGATGCTAGTTCCTCCAGACCACCTCCAATCACACAATTGCCTCAAAAATTAGAAAACTTTAAAAAACCACGTTTTTCATGTTCCAGCATACCAAATGCTTCCTTTCAAAATGTTGACTATTCCACAAATATACCTCACCAAATTTACACAGCACCTCAACACACTAATGAGGAACAACAAAACATTTCTCCACCTACTTCGCCGTCTTTTTCTGCTATAACTGAAAATGTTGTTAATGAATTAAACGTCATAGAAAAGGCATTTGAAGTTGATAAAACTATTCTCCATAATGATTTTTATGCTTCCAAAAATACAGATAAGAGAACATGGTTCTTCAAAAACTTTCTAAAACAAAGAAAACAAATTCAGAATGAATTTTATGAATTCATTTTACAAAATAAAATCCATATTTTAATTTTTGAATGGTTTGAAATTTATGCAACACAAAACCAAATTTCTTACCCTTTCAAACAAAATCAAAGTTTTGTTTATCCCATAACCACAAGAAATAAAACTGCGGAATGAGATTTGGCAACTGGATTAAAAATTCAGTCTGAACACCCACCTTTAAGACAAATCATAATAACACACCTTGAAAAACAAGTAGAAGCCGCCCCCTTTCAAAATCCCAAGTGATAGTTCAGAAAACGATATACAAAATATCCTTCAACAAAATAATTTTACAAATGTCCATCTTAGTACAATAGCAAAACGATTAACTAAGATAGAAGAAAATCAAAAAATTCTACTGTCTCTCTGATTGAGACAACTGATCCAAAACTAAAAAACCAGTTTTTAAACCATTCCAAATCTCAAAAACAAGTCAAAAACTGTTCAGGGAAGGCAGATCAGAATTCACCCAAGCCTTACATGAACAACTCAGTAGGATAGAACATTCCTCTACCTCCACACCAATGGTAGCTAAAGATACATTTGAGAAAACAGTTACGACTTTAGATCAAGTTTCTGAAATCGAACACGAACCACAAAACCTGTGTAAACTTCAATGGCAGAAGGGTCAACCTTTAGCCATGGTCACAACACCAGACTTAGGTATTGAAAATAGACCTAATGTCCTCTCTCAATCCAAATTCAATGCCAACACTGTCTATGAATGGAACATAGATGGCATGTCCGAATACAACATCTTAAGCCAACAAATGACAATGGCATCAAATGCTTACAAAACCCAAGCCAATACACCTGACAAATCCATAGCTGAACTACTAATAGCAGGATTCTTAGGCCAACTCAAAGGATGGTGGGATTACCATCTCACTCCCTCTCAACACCTAGAAATTTTGAACGCAATTCAAACCACAGAGGAAGGAATTCCTATCCTCGACGAAATAGGAAACCCAATACCTGATGCAGTAGCAACACTAATACACACAATTAGCTTGCACTTCAGAGGTGATCCATCACACTTAAAAGACAAAAATGCAGAACTCTTATCTAACCTTAGATGTAAAAAACTTTCTGAGTTCCAATATTACAAAAATACTTTTCTAACCAGAGTCATGCTAAGAGAAGACTCAAACCAATCTTTCTGGAAGGAGAAATTCCTTGCAGGACTCCCAACCCTTTTAGGAGAAAAGGTTAGAAACAAAATCAAAGAAGTCTATGGGGTAAACCAAATCCCATATAACCATTTAACTTATGGGGAATTGGTTAGCTTTACTAAAAAAGAAGGTCTGAAAATCTGTCAAGATTTAAAACTCCAAAAACATCTAAAATGGGAAATGAAAAGAACGAGACAAGAACTAGGTTCTTTTTGTAAACAATTTGAAATAACCATGACAAATATTTCGAAAGACTGTCAAGGGTCTTGTTCTAAACCTTATAGAAAACCTCGCACAAAATCTTTCACCAAACCAGACAGACTTGAGTTCTATAAAAAATCTAGACCCCAAAATTCTTACAATCAAAGAAAACCAAATTTTTTACAAGAAAAAAACCCTTCCAAAAGAAGTTTGAACCTCAAACTTCAAACAAATAACTTGTTATAAGTGTGGCCAAACAGGACACATCTCAAGATATTGCAAGAGAAACAAAAAACTCCATAAATTAAAAATCGATGAACAAATAATTCATAACATAGAGGCAATACTTTTAGAAACTTCTAAAGAAGAAACTGTCACGGATTCTGAAGTAAGTTCATCTGAAAATGATAAACCCCTACAGTTTGATGAACTAGGAACCTCCGACTCTCTTGGCGATTCAGAAGCTAGTACAAAATCAATTAATGTTTTAACAAAGGATCAAGAACTAATTCTTGATATTATAAAATAGGTTGAAGATACAAAACTTCAAAGGAAATAATAGGAAAACTATTAAATACTTTTGAGTCAAAACAAAGTCAACCTTCCACATTCTCATCAAAATTACTTCCTAAAACCACTTATGACCTAACAAATATTTTAGGAAAAAGAACAAAGTCACAAGCCCATGTCACAATTCAATCTCTGCAAGAGGAGATTAAAATTGTAAAACAAGAATTAAAAACTCTTAAACAAAAACAAGAAATTGATTCAAACATTCTTCAAAATCTTATTTCCCAGGCACAAAATCAAACCTCTTATGACCATGAACATGATGAAGAAGAAGGAGAAAATGAAGAATATTCTAACAAAATTGAAAATTTAGAAGAAATCCCAGAGGATTTCTTGTTCGTTTTAAGAACAGTAACCACAAAGAAAATATTTAATCAAAATTAATTTAGTTTTTTCTGAAGATTTCAAATTTGAAACAATTGCACTTTTTGATACTGGAGCAGATTTAAATTGCTTAAAAAGTAGCATTGTACCAAACAGATTTTTACAAAAATCTAATGAAAACTTGTTGCGGCCAATAACTGCAACATGATTATAAAAAGTAAAATTGAAGCTTCCATTAAAAATGGTAATGTTTTCAATCAAAACTCCTTTTGTTTTATTAGAAAATATTACTCATACTGTCATTTTAGGGACTCCTTTCATTAACATGATAACTCCTATTCAGTCAATTACGACAGTATTTCTTGCAAAACAAAAGAAGTCAAAATTATTTTCCCTTTTATTGAAAAACCCGGAACAATGAATTTAAATCTTCTAAAAGCTTGCTCTGTTTACAACACTGAATTAAATTGTTTAATTCAAGGGAAAGAAAAACATTTATATTTCCTAAAACAAGATGTTTCTTTTCTCAAAACTGAACAACAATTACAAAATAGTTTCGTAAAACAAAAAATTTCAGATCTCCAAAAAAGAATTGAAAACGAAATCTGTTCAGATTTACCAAATGCTTTTTGGAACAAAAAACAACATATGGTAGACCTACCATATGAAAATGACTTTCCGATAAACAAATCCCAACGAAAGCTAGACCTATCCAAATGAATTATGAACTTGAAACACATTGCAAAACAGAAATCCAAGACTTAGAACAAAAGTCACCTTGGAGTTGTGCAGCCTTCTATGTGAACAAAAATTCTGTAATAGAAAGAGGCACACCTAGGCTAGTCATAAACTACAAACCTTTAAACAAAGCTTTAAAATGGATTCGTTACCCGATTCCAAACAAAAAAGATCTTTTACAAAAATTACACTTTTCATCTGTATTTTCAAAATTTGACATGAAATCAGGATTTTGGCAATTACAAATTGATCCAAAAGATCGATATAAAACAGCTTTTACGGTCCCTTTTGGTCAATATGAGTGGACGGTAATGCCCTTTGGATTAAAGAATGCCCCTTTAGAGTTCCAAAGAATTATGAATGAAATCTTTAATCCATTCTCAAAATTTTGCATTGTCTACATTGATGATGTCTTAATATTCTCTGAAACCATTGAACAACATTTCAAACATCTTAGAACATTTTTAATGATTACTAAGAAAAATGGATTAGTTGTTTCAAAATCCAAAGTTTCTCTTTTTCAAACAAAAATCCGTTTCCTATGACATTATATCTCTCGGGGTACTATCACCCCTATTGAAAGATCCCTATCTTTCGCAGATAAATTTCCTGACAAAATCCTTTACAAAACACAATTACAAAGGTTTTTAGGATCTTTGAACTACGTATTTGATTTATGTCCTAACATTAAATAGGATAGCAAAACCTCTCCACGATAGACTAAAGAAAAACCTGTCGCATGGACTGATGAACACACAAAATAGTTCAAATAATCAAAAAGCAAGTTAAAGAAATACCTTGCTACATTTAGCTGACCATCAGCCCAAAAAATGTTGAAACAGATGCTTCAGACATAGGATATGGGGGTATCCTTAACAAAAACAAATAAACAAAGAATGGCATTGTACAGTTACATCTGCGCACTGGAATGATGCCAAGAATTACTCTACCATTAAAAAAGAAAATTCTTTCAATTGTCATGTGCATTACAAATTTCAAGCGATTTACTCAACCAAAATTTTTACTTCGAATTGATGTAAATCTGCAAAAGAAGTTTTACAAAAAGATGTTCAAAAAATTGCATCAAAACAAATTTTTGCCAGATGGCAAGCAAAATTTTAGCATTTTTTATTTTTGAAATTGAATTTATTAAAGGAGATCAAAACTCAATTCCAGATTTTCTAACTAGAGAATTTCTACAAAACAGGACTTGAGTGATGCCCAGAAAATCCAAAAGAATAGAGAGGTCCAGAAGGACCAACCCAAGAAACCCCAAAACCTATCTCATCTGCAAAACCCATCTGAACCTGGGTAGAAGCTGTCGAAGAAATGAAGCTCAAGCCCAATTTAAAATGGTTTGCAGCCAACAAATAGCTGGTCCTGAAATTCCAGGAAATAAAAAACTCAATAGAAGAAAACCCAGCTCCAAAAAAATTGCAAAACTCCACCAACTCCAGCAAGAGATTGAATCCTCTAGATACAACTGCCTTCTTTTACGGGGCAGGAAAGGGGAGAATCTTCATTAAACCCCTTCTCAAAATTATTTCAAAACCTTTACAGGAGGAACCATCCTGTAAAATAATTTCAAAACTCTATCAAGGAGAAACCTCAAAAATTATTTCAAAATGATTCTGAAATTACTATTTTTAAACCAAAATCAGAATATTTGTCAAAACGATTATCAAAACATTTGACAATCGAGGATCATTTCTATAATAGAAATCCTCAATTAGTCATCTCAAAGATTTTTCCATGAGGCTGGTTTTCAAACCAATATGATTTATCAAACCCAGCCTTACTATAAATTTATTCTTGAATGTACAGGTCTGTAACAATTCAGACAATCCCAAAAGAGGTCCAGTTGCTATTCAACTGCCAAAATCCACAAAATCTCTCACCTTCAGAATGGGGATCAAGTCTTTACACACAAACACAATTCCCAATTGATTTTCAAACTACAGTAAACCATTGTAGGACCTTTAATTACTGGGCTATCAACAAAGCCTGGTACAACGTTTTTCTCATTCAAACCAAATTTAGCCATACTTGCTAATTTTTCTTTAAACCTAAACCATGGAACCTTCAAAAATTCCACAGTGGTTTGCTCATTGGCGTGGAAATTTTTCGGCTCAATTCCAGATATCTTAAAAAACGGAAAGCAAGAAAGCTGTCCAATTACACAAAACTCATTACAAACAACAGAAAGGGAACGCATTTTCACCTCCCTAATGCTATTCTCTTACATAATATCTTGGTCTACCACTTGGGTATTAGCCTGTATTTTGACATCAATCAAAAGGAAACTCAAAACAATCTCGTAAGAAGATTCAAAGTCAGATCGGTGGACAAAATTCTCTATACCCACCAGATAAATAAAACAAGCTGTGTGTCACATAGGCTCCAGAGGCAAGAATGAAGTAAACCAGACCCAATGGCAACTAATTCTTGGCCCAAAAGTCATTTGCACAAACTCAACTAGCAGCAGCAAAATCCGAAAGAGGATACTTTGAATCATGGCCCAACTTCTCAAAGTAAGTCCCCAATCATCAAGAACATTCCTCAGACAGCGCTTCAGAAGACTCTATCAAAATAGAAAATGAAAAATGAATACGACTGTTCTCAGGCATCTTTACGTTACGATAAAATGAATATGACGGACCAATACTCTTGGCCCATAAAAAAAAAGTCTATCATGAAATGTATTGGGTCAAGCCCAAAATTAGGACTTCACCAAAAATAAGTCTCGGACCTAGCCCATATTATATAATATATATATATATATTAAGTTAATGTATGTATATATATATAAGAAAGCAAGAAATAGAAGGAAGACAAAACTGCCGAGAACTTCTTCCTCCTTCTCTGTTCTAATTTTATTTATTTTTCAAAACCCACAAAAAACAAAAAACCTTCACTTTTCTCCTAGATCTAAGCTTCCGTTCGAGAATGACAGAAGAGAAAGTTGCTCATTGCCACGCTGCGGTGCTAGTGGCTTAGTTTCGACGCGACATCACGAACTTAATTTTACTGAATTATTACGGTTCCGTAATCGCGTGTTAGAGTATCGTAAGGTAAGGCTCCTTTCCAAACTTTACTTTGCATTTAGGACATTATTTGTGATTTTGTGGAAAGAAATTTGATGTATTTGATCTATGATTATTTGAAAATGAATTTAACTTGTTTATGTGGGAATTAGTGGGATTTGTTTTTGGTGTGTTTGTGAGGTGTGGTTTGTGTGATCCATATTGGTTTGATTATATATGTTAAATTATATTATGAATCTTTGAGATGTGATTAGGTGTGGATTTGTGGATATTGGAATTAATTAAATTGATGAGTTTGAGTATATGTAATGAGTTATTTTCAAATAAAATGAGTTTGATCTGAATTAAAATTTTACAAAAAAACTAGCTTGTTAAGTTGTGAAAAAGTTCAAATTTTACTAGTTAAAGAGTTTTGAGCAAAAGATAGAATTGAAATTAAAAAATGGTTAGAGTTTAATATTACTCTTTAATTACTCTTTGATTGAGTTTAAAGAAAGAGAAAAAAGTTGAGAGTATTTTATTAACTAAAAATTTTGGTGCTTTTTAATAGTTGAGTGTGGTGTATGTGAAATTTGGACATATTTGTTTAATTAGTTTTAAGTAAATAATATAGATTATTTGGTTTTAAAAGTTTGGTGGTGTGAGAAAGATTTAATTTTAAGAATTTTGATTGTGTGTAATTAATTTATTGTGAACAAAATTGTTATAAAATATTTATTTTATGTAGCTAGCTCCTTTGAGTCTCGAAAATGAATCGAGACCGTCTTGATATATTAATGTTGTTGTGGTGATTTTATGGTTGAAAATTTTGGAGATTGAATATGGGTGATTAATGTTTGGAAATTTGGTGATTCATGTTTGGTGAAATTAATGTGTTCATAATTAATATTTATGAATTTTTAGAAGAAATTTTATGTGTGACTTGGTGCAAATGAATTTAATTCAATTTAGGTGTGATTGGAATTTGGAGTTGTGATTTATGTGTGGTTGTGGAAATTTTAATTGGTGTGAATAAATATGTTTGATATGCTTTGTGTTGTGTTTGAAAAATCATTAGTGTTAAATGAGTATTAAAAATGGGGAATCTTTTAATAGCTGCATTTACTAATGATATGGTGAAAGAGTTAGAGTATGCTCATGCATTTCATAGTACATAGTCACCGCGGATGGCCATGGTGATAGTGGTGACCATGATGGGCCATGAGATGATGTCATGTGAATTGTTGGTTCATCTTATCCTTTGCGGGATTGTCGCGTCGTGTGATCTGTGAGAGATTGCCATCTAGAATATGCTGATATGTGAGCGATTGCACTCTAGAAAATTCTGTGGTTTGTGAGAGACTGCACGCTGTAATTGTGCTGGTCTGTGAGCGACTGCACTCTGTATGTCGTGCTGGTCTGTGAGAGACTGCATGCTAGTAAACGTGCTGATCCGTGAGAGATTGCACCTGTAATTAGTACTGGTCTGTGAGAGGTGTACAATTATGATATTTTACGCCCTTCGAGGAGGGTTTTGGTTTGGAAATTCTTGGAATCATGCATTGGCATATACACATGCATTAAAGTGTTTGGCATGCGAGTTATGTTTGTTATACTATGATGATTGTATATACATATTCGGTTGTTGTTGTGATTTGTCGTAATTGCTATTGAGGTGTGAAAGTGGGTTGATTAAGTTTTGATGTAATTATGTGTTATAATTGATTTAATGATATTCGAAGTGTGATTGATTCAGAGCTATTTAGAACTGAAAATCTGACATTCTCTGGTTGTATTCGCTATGTACAGTGCAGTTTGTTAAAAACTCTTTTTCAACATTGTTTATGCATTTTTGGAACATATGAAAACCTTTTGAGAGTATGCTAGACGGAAAGGTTCTTTGAGCATTTGAAAATATAGAATTTTGCTATGTGATATTTGTTAATTTCGTTGGTGACTTTTACAATTATTGTGGAAATCTGGGCTTTGTCCTCAGATGAGAAACAGGATCATTCCTACCGGTTAGTACCTGGAGATGGGAAGTAGTTTAGTCATACCTGATCGAAGCTATGTCAGAAGGATCTTGCGGGACGCGTGGAGATCACTCCAGGTGGTATAGCTTTTTGTACCTGAGCAGATAGGGATGCTATAGGGTTTAGTTGTCTTCTTTTGTGATGTATTTATTTCAATTTGAAGACTGTACCTATACCTCATATTGTCAGCTCGACTTTTATTTTGATGCGTCCTTGTATCCATTTTTTTGATGCGACGTGGGAAGTTAAAATTCTTGAGCAATGTTTTGTACAGGTGTCTGCCGAGAATACTCCAGTGTATTGAGCTATGTCTGATAGTCTCATAGCCCGATGTATTTGTCTGTAAATACTTTGTTTGTATTTTCAAATTTATTTCCGCTGCTTGTAAATATTTGTGGCTTTGTCGTTATGTTACAACTAAATTATTTCATAAAAAGTTTTTCTTTGTTTTATTTCTTTATTTTTTTTTTAAAAAAATAATACACTCGTGCTGTCAAAAAAATTGGAGTGTTACGACTAACACGATAACAACCTAAAAATTGAGTGAGCATTCTAATATCCACCTCTACCATATAATTTAATTTTTATATAAAAATTAATTTAATTTATAAGATGAAGATATGAAATTATTTTAAGAAATGTTCACACATTTATCACAATATATAAATATGATTACATAAAAAATATAAGGACTATAATTTTTTAAAATATTCTAACATTTCTTCCACACAAAAATTAAAATTTTATGAAATAAGTGAATTAAAATATTTTATTTAAAACGCTAAATTAGAGAAACACAATAATAATGAATGATTTTGATGATTATAAAAACAATGGTTCTAAAACATTTATCTCAGATGAATATAAGAGAGAGGTGTAAGACGATAGGTTTGTAAATTATATATCAATACAAATTTCTTTGTTTAAAATATATCAAATTGCTAATATATATATCATGAATTTTTTTACTTATTATTATTTTAATTTAGTAAAAGATATTTCCTAAATCTAAGATTACCAAACAATATATTTTTCATTTTTCATCTCTAAAAACTGTTTTGGAAAAATTAGATCACCAAACACAATTTTGTTATTCTCTTCTTAAAAGTAGTTATAAAAAAATTGATTTTATAAAACAAATTTTAAAAACTAAAATGAAAAATTGATTCAAATTGATTTATTTTTTAGTTTTAAAAAGTCAGTAAGTACACAACAATTTTCTAAATTACTTTGTAAATATAATGATTAACAAACAATTTTTTTAATTTGTAATTTTTAAAAACTATAAAACAAACAGGGCTATCTTTGAGAAGTTTTGAGATTTCTAGGAATTTTGCTCAAAATGATGATGTTTTATGACTCCAGACCTTTTTAAATTGGTTTTGAGAGAAAACTATAAAATAGGACCCTTGATGTTTGGGAAAATTCTTGAAGTTAAAAGTGTTGGTGTTTTGAGTTTTAAATAACAGTGTTATTCCTTTGGTTCTAAAGTTTGAACAAAGTTCGTTCTAATACAATATAAATTTTTTTTGTTAAGTTTTTTCGCGAAAAGTAAACCCAATAAGTGGTTTAGGTGTTTAGACCCAATATGTAATCTATTTAAGGATATATAGGATTTTGTTTTAAATAAGGTTTGGTCTTGATTAAAGGATGATAGATGAGAATGGGTGTTGAAGCGATCATTGAGAATAATTGTGATTGGTGGTAAAGTAGTAATAGCTGAGTAAGGAATTCTTTCCCACTTTTTAGTATAATATGATTAGATTATACTTGTTTGTTGTGTTTTGGTTACTTGGTATTGAATTTGATATCTTTACTTGTGCTTGTGATTTTGGATGTTTACTTTTTAGTTTGATTCTTGATGTTATGGCCACTTATTGTTGAATAATGCATTTAGCATCACATGATGAAATAATGATTGAATAATATGATGAATTCATATTATGTAATATGACATGGTGTGGTGGATTTATGCCATAAATTACTTATGACATAAATTGGCCCCATAATTGTGAGCAATTTTGATGCAGCAATTTTTCTAAATTATGTGCCAAAAATAAAAACCTTTGTGTAATTGAATAAGATATTACCATTTTTAAAATATTACCTGTTAGTACTCCCACCTGCTACTCATTTCAAATTGAGTATTAATTATTATATAGAAAGAAAAAAAAATTAAGGAATATGTGTTTTATTGGGTTTGGCCATGTGAAAAAAAGGTAGGGATTTGAAATCGCTATTTTAGAGAACCACAGAGCCGCACGACAGAAGTAGACAAATAGGAAAAGTTGACGGCAGAAGCAACAAGAGATGAAGAAAATTAATTTATGGTGGTAATAAGTGTATAAGCAAACTTGTTTCGTAGTGAACAATTTTGTATATCATTTCTACCACTGAGTTTGTCATTTTAATATATAGTTTTAGATTTTTTACTTTCTTTGATAGTTACTGTGTAATATCACTTTAGTGCAAGGGTTATTTGTCATTTTGTTTGATTTCCATCTTTGGTGATGGCTATTGTTGATTGATGTTCCATAGTGTTACTAGGAAGACTCTAGTGTAGCAATTAATCATTCATAGCTGAAAGTTTTTACTGGGCTAAAGAATCATAGTGTATCCTTTTATTCTTCTCAATTGAGGAAGTTTCCCACATTAAAATATTTTTGTCTCATACTTAATTTTCTGCCAATTATGTAACTCATGTTGAATTTAATATTTTCGGTTGACAATTGTCTGCATAGATAGAAAAAATATTTCATATTATTAAGATAGTTTATATTAGTTTTATCAACAAGAAATACTAACATTTTTTTCATTTTCAAAAATAATTGAAGATAATCGAAAGTCTACTTTGAATGACTTGATTTGATAAGATACAAGACTATTAATTGATATCCAATTATTAATGTATTAACATACATTTAAAGCTTAAATAAAATTCCCCAAGTGCTCTATATAAGTCTACTGAGAGCAAGCAGCTTTCCAACCCGCCGGGATCAAAATTCTTTGCTACAAATATCTTCCCAGACTCAATTGTGGTTAGCCTAATAGAAAATGGCGCTCTTAGTAGTGACTGTTTATTATATTTCCAAACAGCACCATATGATTGTTGCATTATGCTTCCATAAGTTTCAACTTTTTTAAGACACCATCCCATTTTCATATTCCAACGCGTAGCAAAATAATATGCGGTTAGATTTAGAGTCGACGTGGAAGGCTATTGAGACACCATTGTAAATGCATGGAACTCTGCATTAAAGAATCAATAGTTTATATAATTGCAATATTGTAAACAAATACTTAAATGTTGAAAGTAAATTATTTTATTTTTTTACTCAATTAATTAAGGTTGTTTACATTTAAAAGATAAATATAAAACATAAACAAAAAATTGTCTAATTTTATGACCCCGTGGACTATTTTTAGATTTTTTTATGATTAAAAACATTTTTATATATTAACAAAAAAGTAATGGTCAATATAACCTTAGAACATTAAAAATGACACATAAATAAAACCCTAAAACCTCTACAAAAACAAAAGCTTAAGAGAACAGAGATAATACCTTCTATGTTTGAACGACTATTTTTTCCAACCCTTACGAAGATTTCCATCTTGACCTGAATTTGCCATGGCACCAAAAGCTCTACCACTCAAATCAAAATGATATGGAGAATCTGGATCCACAAGTACCAGGACACTCATCGGTAATAAGTACTGTCAAGGGATTTCCTGAACATGAAGATTCCAATGTCACTTCACCTGAAATTATAGGTAAAAACAAATTTTCAATAATTAGCATCTTCTTTTTTGAACTCCTGCTATTGAGGAAATTACTTTTTTTTTAATTTATAAAAAATTGAAGAAAATAAATTATTATTAATTAAAGATTATTAAACAATTTAGTAATAACATATTTAAAGTATAAAAATATTATGACAAAAAGAATCTTTAATTATTGAAATGACACTATAATACCAATGCCTACGTATAGAGAATAAACAATTCCAAATTATGTTGATAAAATCTAGTAAAAAATTATGCTGATAAAATTTAATTTACCATGTTAAAATTGAGACAATTTAATATGTTTATTTGTATCTTGAATTTTGGTCGTTATTATTTTTACTTTATTTTAGTAATAATAATTTTATTAATTGTTATTTTGAGGCAGTAATTGTAATTAATTATTAGCAACCTCATAACAAGAACCACAGCCTTTGCCGATTGATAAATGAGAGGGCTTCCGGCTGATATCATTGAAGATAATGGAGGTTGTCCAACAGCATTTCCATATCCACAAGCACCACCTACATAATCATCAAATATATAGTCATTGAATTATTTTTCCATAATATTGTAACCACTATATGGTTATATTTTGTATCTTTACAATAATGGAATTTAAAACTATACATATTAATTATGAACAAAAATATTTACTATATATACCTTCACTTCCATCTCCGGGGGATGAAGGTCCATACCAAGTGGCCACTGAAGGTGACCATAGATTGATGAACAGTAACATAACAACTTTGTTGGGATAAAACAAGAGGAATGGGTCCACTAGTATATTGAGAGTGAACCTACAAGGATGAGTATATGGAGAGAATGCACATTTAAGTGTATGAGCCATATCTTCAAAAACACTGAGATTTTGTACGTACACTATGTGGTATATGGAATAAGGCTAGTCTGATATTTATAGAGAGAAATGGCTCAATTTTTTAGTTATTTTGACTAAAATTACAAATTACTCTTTACCCTATTCTTTTAAATGTTTAATTTTAGTTTTGAAAGTATTTTTAAAAATTACTTTAATTATATAAATTTCAATAATAAAATGAGTTTTATTTATTAAAGTACATTTATTTTACAGAAAAATGGGCTCTAGAATCTTTTGTTAATTAGAGGGAGTAAAGAAATACGATTATCAAATAAAGGATATATTGTATCTATTATATTAAGAATACAAAGTAAGATTTGTTGTAAGCTCTTTCAGCATCCTCCACACAAAATTGA
>PGTU02015917.1:0-14858 GCA_002896215.2 Cicer echinospermum | reverse complement strand
AGGAGTAGAATATGAGGGACACACACGAACTTTTTATACTAGTTCACCCAAAGATGCACGCTCCAGTCCTCACCACCCTTGTGAGATACTAACTTCAACAGATCGAATCCTCAACGCCGAGGATGATTACAACTGTGTATTATCAACTTCACCAAGCTTACAATCAATTTCCAAATATTTCCAAGCTTCACCACTAGGAATTAAAAGTAGAATGAGAAGTGATTGATACTTAAGTACTTTCTCAAAAGAATACAAAATATATAGTGTAGGATCAAAGAAAGTAATAAGGGAGGATGTGATTTGCTTCTTGAAAGCTTTAAGATGCTTGATCTTTTTATGCAAGTGTGTTGTGTGTCTTCCAATGGAGAGCTTGTATGCATTTTATAGAGATCCAAGCCCTTGATGACCGTTGTAGCTCATTTTTCAAAGGATCCAAGGTTTTCATCATAATTACAGAACTGCCACTCAGGCTTGTTAGGGCTTAGGCAGAACCCATCCTCTTTGCAGCATAGCTTTGATCTTGACATGTCCTTGTTTTTCTCTTTAATCAGAGTGCAAGGCTGTTTCTGAGCTGCATTTTTTGAAGACTTTAAGGTCTATGCACCCTATGACATAGGACTGTCATACTCAGTCCGAGGATCAGATCTGACAGCAACATGTGATCTTCCATTTTTGGCTTGTTTCAAGTTGCCTTTTGTTAACTTGACTTCTTTATGAATTAAATCGTGCAAGCCCATTAAATGTTCAGACTTGACCTTTGCACATGCTTGATAGGTTGCTTTCACTTTTGCTGGTCTATCCTCTGCCTATTCTGCCATCCTCTGCATACTAGATCTAGCCATATTCATCTTTTTCTTTTGACCTTTTGACTCTTAATTTTAAATGCTTTGTTTATTCATGTTTGACATTGTTTATGCATTTGAATAAACACATTTGTTCTGGTGAGAGATCAGATTGTCCAAATCTGGAGTTTTTCAAATTGCAGCCCATCCTCACGTTTGCAGCAATTTCCATCCTCACGTGGGTTTTCCATCCTCAGGCCAAAATCACATTTTACTTCTTTTTTCCTTAATGATTAATAACCTATTATCTTATATGAATACACTCAAGAGCACATGTTAGTCATTAACCACAATCATAATCTCTTAAGTAATTTTGTTATCATTAAAATCATTTGAGAGATTTTGTCTCAACAATCTCCCCCTTTTTGATGATGACAAACAATTCTTTAGATTATGATTTTAAATAAGACAAAGATAAAATGTTTATGCTCCCCCTCAATTATATGTGTAATAATTTTTAAAACTAAAAATCATTACTCCCCCTAAATGTATGCCAAAGTGTTGAAATAACATGATTCTAATCATACAAATGACATCATGATAATAGGATAATCATTTAAAGATTTGTTCAACAAAGCATAAACATGGGTTCATAAGCAACAAACTATTCAACTTAACAGCACAATAATTAAACAGTTTTAATAGCATGAACCAAAAAGCATAATCACTAAACATAAAACATAATCATAAAAACATAATCATTCTCTCCCTGAATTTGGCAGCAGCAAAAAGAAATAACAACAGATTTAATCTGAGGAGGCTGGGTCATCTGATGAGGATGAAGGAGATGGAACATCAGAGGTTGGCTGGGCTGGTAGCTCAAGAGGATGATCTCCAGGAGCAATAGTAGGAACCAAGTGTTTGGTAACCCATTCAAGAATGAGCCCAAACTGAACCAAAGATTTCTGAAATTGAGTGAAGCGCTGAAGAATTTTCTTCTGGTCTTTCCTAATTAATTTTAGGAGTTTCATCTGCTTCTTGTTTTTCCCAATCCTTGTGCTAGGAACCGAGCCTTTAGGCTGATCATTTACACTGGAACTCTTATTCTGAGAGCTCCCAGCCTTGTCCTTTGACTGGTTATGAGTTGTGGCAGTAAAGAAGGAGTCAAGGGAACTAAACACACCTGTAACTGTAACCTCAGGGAGAGGTTGAGCAGTTTTATCAAAGTTTGCAGCAGGAGGAATTTGTTGCGAAAAATCTGGTGGAGGGATTATATCTTCATCCACTGGCACAGTGGGAGGAGAAGCCATAGGCACATCCGTAGGAGATGGAGGGTAAGATAGATTCAGATCAAAGTATAACTCCTCACCATCTTCCATATGTTGAGGAGAAGTTGATTTTGAGGCATCCTCAGGGATAGGATCGGCTTCACGAAGGGGAGTCAGTTTGTGGATTGGTGTAGACTGAGTTGTTGTGGGGATAGGTGTGGCAGGAGAAGGAGTAGGATCAGGAGAGTTACGCAGTGGAAAGGTTGGTAGTGGTGATGGTGTATCCTCAGGGTGGAGGATGAGGTGGTTCATCTTCAGAGTTTTGAGAAACAGAGGAAGGACGAGTTTTTCTTTTCTTTGAGGCAGGACGGTCATCATTTTGAATCTTCATCTGTTTAATGTTCTTCATAGAAAAAAGTGTTGTTGAAGTAGATGGAATGTTCATCCTCAAGTGGGATTTTGAAAAAATTTGAATATTTTGTTAAAATCATCCCATAGGGAGCAGATCGTCCAATACAACAGCATTCAACATGAAGGTAAAGATAACATGACCCAAATGAAGAGGAGTACCAGTAATCACGTGATGAATAATCATCAGATCCAGTTCTGTGACTTTCTCAAAACTGCCAGCCCGGGGAGTGATGGAATGGACACATATATTGTGAAGGATGCGACACAAAGGGACGAGGTTGGAGGCCACCAATGGTTTAGGAGGTTTGATGAGGGTGTTTTGGAGCACAGAGGTCCTAGTGATGACACACTATGAATACCATGTCTCAGATAAGCAGTGAGCTCCTTCATCACGTATATCAAGTATTTGACATAGTGTGGTGGGATTAATTTCCATATGAACCCCTTTCAGTACCATACTGAAATTAGTCATGCCTTTAGATCCTTTTGAAGCGGCATAGAAAGCCCTTACTAGACGTGGGTACTGTGGTTCATTGATTTTGAAGAATGAGGTCCATCCAAGTTGTTCAAACATTTCTTCAATGTTGAACCCTCCTTGTTTAATATCAACAAGGTCAATGATTTTTCCATTTACCACTAACTTGTTTTGCCACTTTGAAGTGTAGACCGATTCTAATTCGTCCGAATCAAACAATGAAGTGTTGGCAGAAATTTTTGTGGATGACGAAGGGGGTTTTGATGAAGGTGGTTTGGTCTTTTTGGGAGTTGAAGTTTTGGAATTTGATTTTGCAGGAGGAGGTTGTTGTGCTGGTTCAACAGGAGGAGTGGTCTCTGAATCATCAGAGTTGATGACATGAATTGTATTGTCCTGAGGGGTTGCCTTATTGGTCGAAACAGCTCCAGACATGATTCTGGAGGAGCGCCTGGAAGCAGTTGAGGAGGAGGATTTTTTTGACGATTTTTGGAGTAAAAGAAGGAGTGGAGCTTTTGGATGGTTGAGATGAAGAAATGGTGTTCATGGAAGTTTCTTCAGATTGGTTTTCTTCATTATAATCTGACTCAGTGCTTGAGTATTTTTGCGCTTTACAGTCATTTTGATTCGTGCCATTGATGCAGGAAGGTGAGGGAAGAAACTGTTGAGTGATGAAAGGTTTTCTGGGCAAAAGGTTGATGAGTGACAATGAAGAGGATGGGAAATGAACAAGGAGATCGTGTGAGGAAACGTGTGAGTGACCGTGAGGGAACGTGAGGAATCGTGAAGGGGACAGAAAAATTTAATGCGTCGTATCCTAGAGACCTAGTGTGATGATGGATTAGACATGTAGCCGTTCTGCATTAAATGCATGGCGTGAAGTACGGAGGCATGCGCCATGCGTACTGCCAATGAAAGAGAAGGGCGCGTGCTCTCTTCCTAGGTTGTCTTGTCACGTGAAATTACACCAATAAGGACATTTCGTCCTCTGGTGGGTTTCCCTATCCTCACAAGCCTAACTAAAAATGTAAATACATTTTTAAAAAGCAACATATATTTATTAAAAAAAATATAAAAAATACAATAAAAAAATATAAAATATAATAAAGGGCATCACAAGATAGATCAATTAATTTTAGACAAATTAATAATTGAAAGCTCATCCAAGATCTTTTTGAACTGATCCTCTTGGAGAGGTTTGGTAAAGATATCTGCTAATTGATTTTCAGTGTCAATAAAAATCAGTTCTAAATCCCCTTTTTGCACATGATCTCTTATAAATGTTTAATTTCAATGTGCTTAGATCTAGAATGTTGAATGGGATTTTTAGAAAGATTTATTGCACTTGTATTATCACAGAGGATGAGAATTTTTGCGTACCTTAGCGAGTAATCCTCAAGCTGATTTTTTATCCAGAGCAGTTGTGAGCAACATTGAGCGGCTGATACATACTCTGCTTCAGTGGTTGAAAGAGCAATGGTACTTTGTTTTTTGCATGACCAACTTATTAGGGATTTTACCAAGAAATTGGCAAGCACCACTTGTGCTTTTTCTTTCAACTTTGTCTCCCGCGTAGTCGACATCACAGTAAGCTATAAGGTCAAGATTGGAACATTTTTTTGTACCATATATTCCCAGATTTATAGTGCCAACAAGGTATCTAAAAATCCTTTTTACAGCTGTGAGATGAGATTCTTTAGGAGAGGATTGGAATCTTGCACAAAGACGACTGCAAAGACTATGTCCGGTCTGCTTGCTGTTAAATACAACAAGGATCCTATCATCCATCTGTATTCTTTTTTCGGAAATTGGAGTTCCTTCATCATCTTTGTGGAGTGTAGAGGATGGGTGCATTGGAGTTCCCATACTCTTGGCAGAACTCATGTTGTATTTTTTGAGCAAATCCTTGGTGTACTTTTCTTGTGAGATAAAAATACCATCCTCTCGTTGTTTGATTTGTAAACCAAGAAAGAATTTCAATTCCCCCATCATACTCATCTCAAAACTCACTTTGCATGAGATTTGAGAAATCTTTACACATTTTTTCATTTGTGGATCCAAATATAATGTCATCGACATATATTTGAACAATTAATAAATCTTTTTCAAGAGTTTTCTTGAAAAGAGTAGTATCAATCTATCCTCTAATGAATCCATTTTCTTTTAGAAAAGAGCTTAACCTCTCATACCAAGCTCTAGGAGCTTGCTTTAAACCATAAAGAGCTTTAGAGAGTTTGAACACATGGTTTGGTCGTTTTCATCCTCAAACCCAGGAGGTTGACGAACATACACTTCTTCATTTAAGAACCCATTCAAAAAGGCACTTTTCACATCCATTTGGAATAGTTTTATACCTTTATGAGTAGCATAAGCTAAGAGGATTCTTATTGCTTCAAGTCTTGCTACGGGTGCAAACGTTTCATCATAATCTATTCCTTCTTGTTGGTTGTACCCTTGTGCCACTAGTCTTGCTTTATTTCTAATGACTTCTCCATCCTCATTTAGTTTGTTTCTAAATATCCATTTAGTTCCAATAACAGATTTGTCCAGAGGATGGGGTACAAGATTCCATACCTTGTTTCTTTCAAACTGTGAGAGTTCTTCCATCATAGCTTCAACCCATGATTTGTCACCAATAGCTTGATCAATTGTCTTGGGTTCAACTTGTGATATCATGGCCATGTTGAAAGTATTTTCCCTTAGAGAGTTTTCTGGTTCTCACACCATCTTCAGTATTCCCAATGACTAGATCTAGAGGATGATGCGTGACTGTTTTCCATCCTCTTGGAAGTTGTTGAGAGGTTGGATCAGACTCATCCTCTGCGTGAGGACCAGGTACTTGTGAGGATGAATTTTCATCTTCTTCATCCTTATCCTTTTTCTCTAAACACAAGTCATCAAACTCATCAAAATAACATGCATGGATTCCTTCACAGTTTGAGTCTAAGATTATATATTCTATAACCTTTTGACGTTGTGGAGTATCCTAGAAAAATTCCTTTATCGGATTTTGGATCAAACTTTCCCAAATTTTCTTTATTATTTAGAATGTAGCAATAACACCCAAATATGTGAAAATAGGAAATATTTGGTTTCTCCCTTTCCATAATTCAATGGAGTTTTGTTTAAAATTTTTCTAATGGATGTACGATTTGAAATATAACAAGCGGTATTAATGGCTTCGGCCCAAAAATATTTTTCAATATTGGCTTCATTTAAAATAGTTCTAGCCATTTCTTGTAAAGTTCTATTTTTCCTTTCAACAACCCATTTTGTTGGGGAGTTCTTGGACAAGAAAAGTTTGTGAGAATACATTTTCTTCACAAAGATTTTTAAAAGATCATTTTCAAATTCACCTCCATGGTCACTTCTCACCGAGACAATTTTTTTGAACCTTTTTCATTTTGAATCTTTTTTGCAAAAATGGTGGAATGCCTCAAAGGCTTCATCTTTGTGTTTTAAAAATAGAACCCAAGTAAAACGGGAAAAATCATCAACAAGTACAAAGCCATATCTTTTTCCACTAAGACTTGGAGTTTTGATAGGACCAAAGAGGTCAATGTGAATGAGTTCAAGAGGATGATTTGTTGAAACAAAGTTTTTTAGAGTGAAAATACTTTTAACTTGTTTTCCTTTCACACAAGCTTCACAAACTTTGTCTTTTTCAAAATTGATTTTTGGAAGTCCTTTTACTAATTCTAAATTTGCCAATTTAGAAATAGTGTTTTAAGCTTGTGTGGCCGGCTCGTTTGTGCCAATCCATTTATCTTTTTCAATGGAAACAAAACAAGATTCAGTAGGTAAATCATCAAGATAAAGTTCATATAAATTCTTTTTTCTAAAACCGGAAAAAAGAAAACTCTACCCGAGGATGAGTGCTTCACCTCACATAGAGTGGGCTTAAAAATAACTTCAAAACCACTATCGCACAATTGACTAATGCTTAGCAAGTTATGTTTCAAGCCATCCACATATTGAACATTTTCAATTTTTGCAGAATTATTCTTACCAATAATACATGTTCCTTTTATTTGAGCTTTATCATTATTACCAAATGTGACTGATCCTCCATCCTTTATCTCCAATGACATGAAGCAGTGCTTATCTCCCGTCATATGCCTTGAGCAACCACTGTCCAAGTACCAAGGCTTTCTTTTGTTGATTAGAGGATGAACCTGTTTTAGAGTTTAAAGAGACTTAGGTACCCATATAGCTTTGGGGTCCTTGTTGGTTAGTTTTTCCTCTTTTGAGGACATTCCTTTTATGATGGCAAATAGAATCAAGGTGCCCATGTTTACCACAGAATGAGCATGCTGCCTTTTCATTGTTAGCTTTCTTCTTAGCATGACAAAATTTTGGAAGTATGCCCAAGTTTTTTGCAAAAGGTGCATTTAGGCCTATCCTCTCGTTTTTTAGGCAAGAAAAAATTTTCATATAATTTTTGGTTTTTTGGAGCTTTTAAAACCAATTCCAGCGTTGTCAAATATTCCAGATTGGGACCCCATTATCTTTTGAAATGTTTCTGTAGATTTGACAAAGTTGGAAATATCATTTTTTAAGTTCCCTAACCTCAGTTTTCAAAATTTCCTTTTCTGTATCACTCGTCAGGAGGATGCGTTTCAAGAATTTTTTGTTTCTCAGAATTTTGAAAGTGAGATTGCTGCAAATCTTGAATGATTTTAACATATTCATCATTCTTTTTCGGTAGCTCTTCATTTTGTTTCTTTATCTCAACAAGTTGATTTTTTTGAAACATGCATTTTTGAGATAAAGTGTTTGAGTCATTTAAAAGGCTATCAAATTCAATTTCTAATTTTTCACAATTAGGACATAGATCAGAAATACTTACCTTTTCATTTTTCTGATTTTGCCATGAGACATAGGTTGGCCTCTTCTTCCTTTTCTTGCTCCGAGGATGACTCATCACTATCATCCCAAGTGATCATCATGGATTTGTTTTTGTATGGAAATTTTCTAGAGTTCCTTTTGTTGAGAGGACACTCAGTTTTATAGTGTCCCATCTTGTTGCATCCATAACAAGTTATTTGACTTTTGTCAATTTTTTCTTTTTGAGGAGGTCCTCTATTCTGTCCTCTTCTGTTTAGCATCCTCTGGATTTTTCTGGAAATCAGAACGAGGTCATCCTCATCCTCAGACAGAGGATACTCTGTGTTTTCCTTTGTTATGACATCTTCATTCTTCTTCGAAGTTGAGCTTTCTGTTTGGCTGGTTTTTAGAGCAATCATTCTTCCCTTTTTGTTTGGTTTACCAGCCAACAACAATGGTTCATGAGCTCTTAGAGTTCCACAAAATCTTCTAATTTCATGTTGGTCAAATCTCTTGTTTCTGTAATGGCAGTTACCATTGGCCTCCATTCTTTTGGTAAACTTCTTAGGATCTTTCTTATCCTTTCTTGAACGGAGTATACTTTTTCCAAGAGATCTCAAGTTATTCAATATGATGGTTAACCTTGAGAACATTTCATCAATAGTTTCATCTTCCTTCATTTCGAATCATTCGAAATCCCTTACTCCCATATCTATCCTTGCTTCTTTTACATGACTTGATCCTTCATGATGAATTCTTAGAGTATCCCATAGCTCTTTAGCGTTTTTGCATTCTTCAACTCTGTCATACTCTTCCCTGCTCAAGCACACGTTAGAAATAAATGAGCTTTAGAGTTTAGGAGTACCTTTGCATTTTCATCAGCTGTCCATTGTGCTTGAGGTTTCTCATCGGAGTTTGCATCTGCGTTTTTGGTCCTGATGACATGATCTCCATTTTCCACCACAGACCACATGTTGTTGTCTTGTGATATGAGAAATAGCCTCATCTTACCTTTCCAATGATAGTAATTTGTACATCAAAGTAGGGAGGTCGGATGGATGATCCTCCTTCAGGGATGTACTTAGCTTTTGACATTTTTCTTTTTGGATCTTTTCTCTTACACTGTTAGGTGTATTTTTTTAGAGAACCTTGCTCTGATGCCAATTGATGTAGCTAAATATCACTAGAAGGGGGGTTGAATAGGGATTTTTGTTGTTAAAAATAATTTTGAAGTGTTTTAAAACTATCCTCTCGCTGAGGGATTTTTAAATCGTTGGATCTAAGCTGAGCAAAAAAAGTAGGAGTAGAATATGAGGGACACACACACAATTTTATACTGGTTCACCCAAAGATGGCTACGTCCAGTCCTCACACCCTTGTGAGATTTCACTAACTTTCAACAGATCGATCCTCAACCCGAGGATGATTACAAACTGTGTATTATCAAGCTTCACCAAGCTTACAATCAATTTTCCAAATATTTCCAAGCTTCACTCACTAGGAAATTACAAAGTAGAATGAGAGTGATTGATACTTAATACTTTCTCAAAAGATATACAAATATATAGTGTAGGATCAAAGAAAGTAATAAGGGAGGATGTGATTTGCTTCTTGAAAGCTTTAAGATGTTTGATCTTTTTATGCAAGTGTGTTGTGTGTCTTCCAATGGAGAGCTTGTATGCATTTATAGAGATCCAAGCCCTTGATGACCGTTGGAGCTCATTTTCAAAGGATCCAAGGTTTTCATCATAATTACAGAACTGCCACTCAGCTTGTTAGGCTTAGGCAGAACCCATCCTCTTGCAGCATAGCTTTGATCTTGACATGTCCTTGTTTTTTCTCTTTAATCAGAGTGCAAGGCTGTTTCTGAGCTGCATTTTTCGAAGACTTTAAGGTCTAGGTTGGCTTCACCTTTTGAGGTGATGTTGACAAGAGAGAAAAAGCCACCCTATGACATAGGACTGTCATACTCAGTCCGAGGATCAGATCTGACAGCAACATGTGATTTTCCATTTTTGGCTTGTTTCAAGTTGCCTTTTGTTAACTTGACTTCTTTATGAATTAAATCGTGCAAGCCCATTAAATGTTCAGACTTTGACCTTTGCACATGCTTGATAGGTTGCTTTCACTTTTGCTGGCCTATCCTCTGCCTATTCTGCCATCCTCTGCATACTAGATCTAGCCATATTCATCTTTTTCTTTGACCTTTTGACTCTTAATTTTAAATGCTTTGTTTATTCATGTTTGACATTGTTATGCATTTGAATAAACACATTTGTTCTGGTGAGAGATCAGATTGTCCAAATCTGGAGTTTTCAAATTGTAGCCCATCCTCACGTTTGCAGCAATTTCCAAGCTCACGTGGGTTTTCCATCCTCAGGCCAAAATCACATTTTCCTTCTTTTTTCCTTAATGATTAATAACCTATTATCTTATATGAATACACTCAAGAGCACATGTTAGTCATTAACCACAATCATAATCTCTTAAGTAATTTTGTTATCATTAAAATCATTTGAGAGATTTTGTCTCAACAAAAACGACCGTGTGAAAGTGGCTATATTATCCACTGATTGGTTTTCTGATTTATGATCAATTGAAGGACAAAAAGTCAAAGAGAAAAGACTGTTTGGGCGTCGAATCATATTCATAGGTGAAAGCGTCGAAATAAGGTAAGGGGTGAGAGAGCGTTTTAATTCATGAGTGTAATATATTGTGAGATGAACGGGAAAACCGTATTTCCCCAAGGATTCATCTGAGGCTCGTTACGTATGGCAGTAGCCCATTGAGGATAAATTAATTAATGTGAAAATATGTAAATTGTGAGATTAAAATATAGAATAGAAATATTGTAGGGTGTTGATTGATTTCATTTGTTTGAATGTCTGACATTTGATATTATTGTGATATTTAATTTAATTTCGTTAAATGTGTGGCATTTGATATTATTGTGATATTTGATTTAATTTCGTTAAATGTGTGGCATTTGATATTATTGTGATATTTGATTTAATTTCTTTAAAAGTGTGGTGTGTGATATTATTGTGATATTGGGTTGTTGAATTAATTTTATGCATATGTTTGATTAGATGAGTTTAAATGATGTTATAATAAAAATAGATGTGTTGTGATAATTATATGTAATGATGATAATGTATGATTAATAATGGTGATGTGAAAATTTTGTGATGAATATATGTGTTGCTGTATGATTGATGATAGTGATTCTATAAATTGTGATGAGTTTATGTGACGATGATGATGATGTGTGATTAATTATAGTGATGTTATAAATTGTGATGAGAATATTGTGATTTCAATTTGTGTCTGAGATGACAGTATTAATGGAGTATCATATACCAACGAGGAGAGAAAATAAATATTGTGAATTTGTGAAGTGGAGATTATTTTGTCATCATATAGGTAGGGCCTGACAAGCCTAGTGATTCCGGGGAAGTACACTGAATGAGCCTGATCGTGGCGGTCTACTGTCGAGCCTTAAGGCAAGATTGTTAGACCTTGGAGGTATTCGGATGGGGAATTCCTAGGTGACTTGGAGGTAGCACTCCAATGTTGGGAGCTACCACGCAACACACGTTTACCTCGACTGTCACGTATATGTGTCTCGGGTTGAGTTGAGGGGATCTATGAGGACAGGGCCAATTTGAATTCTCCGTCCACCGGGGTGGTGGCATAGTATCAAGCCTCCTAACCAAGTACTTCAGAGTTAGAATGGTACCACATTGTGAAGTAGAGTCTAAGCTCATGCATAGCATTGCATTTCCTTGTGATTGTTTTGTTGTGATTGATGTGTTTCAAAGGTAATAATAATTAGATTATTTGATGCATATTATAATGAGATGATTATTTTACTTGAGTTACTTTGATGTTATAGTATGATACTATTTAATTAAATATTTTGATATATCGTAAAGTGATTATGCTGCGGTTCTATTATGATTGTTTGCGTGTTCTTCTTACTCATATTATTATACTATTAACATGATTTCAAAACTCACCTCCTTCGTTGTTTGTGTTTGACTGGCTTGGCCTGCGTTTGGGAAATCGCAATTATTACAGGTTAATGAGTCTCGAAGTTCAAGTTTGGGGAGACACCCCGCTCTGATAGGTGACACTGGGAATTAAGAGTTGTAATGTGTATTTTACTTATGTTATTATAAATGATTTTATATATGAAAACTTAGTACGAGTAAGTCTTGGGAATTAAATCAAGAAATTCTAGTTGAATCAAGTTCATTGATATTGTACTATTTTAATTAAAAAAAAAAACAAAGTTGAATTTTTACATGTGTATTTAGAGAAACGTGATATCCTAAATTAGATATTAAAGTTTTTATTCTCTTTAACAGATTTTCTTTATCCGCTGCAAGTTTTCTTCAAATAATTTAGTACATATTATTATAAATGTTATTTTGGGGTTTAGGGTGTCACAGATACATATGAGCCAGACTGAGTTGAGGAGATTGCAAAAGCAGTTGAAGAAGATCTTCGAGAATGTCCTAAAATGTTTGAGAGTTTGTTGAGTGATGTAGAGAAACCATTATATAATGGTTGTACTAAATTCACAAGATTGTCGGCAATATTAAAGTTGTACAATTTAAAAGCGAGTAATGATGGTCTGATAAAAGCTTCACATAATTATTAACACTCTTAAAAGATATGTTGCCAGATGATAATGAACTTCCCAGTCGAACCTACGAGGTTAAACGAATTTCTGCTCTATTGGCATGAGTTACGAAAGGATTCATGCGTCTCCTAACTATTGCATTTTATTTCGAAACGAAAATGAATTACTAAAGGTGTGTCCGAAATGCAATGTCTCTCGATATAAGAAGAAAGAATCTACTCCAGCAAAAGTCGTGTGGGTATTTTCCTATAATACCAAGATTTAGGCGCATGTATCGTAGTGAAGAAGATTCAAAACACTTGACATGGCATGCAGATGAAAGAATTAGAGATGGAATGTTTCGGCACCCCGCAGATTCCCTACAATGGGCAAAAATGATCACGAGTATCCTGAATTCGGGATAGAGTCAAGAAATCTAAGACTTGCACTTTCTACTGATCGAATGAATCCACATGGTCTTCAAAGCATCTCACACAGCACGTGGCATGTGATTTTGTTTGATTTATAACCTACCTCCATGGTTATGTATGAAACGTAAGTTTATTATGTTGTCTTTGTTAATTCTGGACCCAAACAACCGGAGAATGATATCGACGTATACTTAACTCCTTTAATTGAAGATTTAAAAGTATGTGGGAGACAGGTGTGGAAGTTTATGATGGGTATAAGAAAGAATGTTTCAATTTGAGGGCTATGTGTTCGGCACAATTAATGATTTTCCAGCATATGGTAATTTATCAGAATATAGCATAAAGGTCAGTGTGCATGTTCTATATGTGAAGAGAGTACAAATTGGATGCGGTTGAAACATTGTAAGAAGATGTGTTTCTTGGACATCATAGATTTTCACCTTATAGTCATCAGTATCGTGGGTGGAGAAATGTATTCAATGGAAAATCAGAGAAGGTAAAGCTCCTTTAGCACCGACTGGATATCAAATACTTGAAAAAGTACAAGGTTTGACCAATAAATTTGGCAAACCTTTTGCGGGAGAGCTGGTCAAAACTGGGTGGAAGAAAAAGTCAATTTTCTTTGAATTGCCATATTGGAAGTCATTGTATATAAGACATTTCCTCGATGTGATGCATATTGAAAAAATGTATTTGATAGTGTTATTGGTACGTTACTCAATGTTCCAGGAAAGTCTAAAGATGTCATCAATGCAAGATTGGACTTGGGTCGATTATGGGAATAAGAAATGAATTGGGTCCGTAAAGAAAGGAATCGCACATATCTACCTCAGTCGCTCATACTCTATCTAGAAAGGAAAAATTGTTTTATGTAAATTCTACACAAAGTTTAAAGTTCCAGAAGGATACTTTTCAAAACATTAAAAATTTGGTTTGTATGAAAAGACCTCAAGTTAAAAGGTTTGAAGACCCATGATTGTCATATTCTATATGGAGCATTTGCTACCAATAGTGTATACGTCCATTTTACCTGAAAAAGTTCGACGAGCTTTACTAGATATGTTTCTTCTTTAGGGAAATTTCTAGAAGTCAATGTTTCCGTGTTCCATATTTGGGTGGCAAGTGGGTCGATAATAAATAATGGCCGTTCGGATTGATGAGTCAGGTCTCTGCTTGTCGATTTTAATAGGGTGGGATAAAAGACGAGGCTTTATTTTAGCGGTCGCAGCTAACAAGTTGTTTATGTCACGATCTGCTGATGATTAAATGGTTCTGTTGTCTATCGACCATAATAAAGTGAATGATAACATATGATGAGATGTTGGTAATGATCTTTTATTGCAACATCACAACCACATGAAAATTGATACTGATCGTTGTTTATATCTTAAGAGATGATCATGATGAATGGAATTTTGGTTAAACCATCGTTCGTATCGTTATGGAATGGACAAACAAATGTGATCACCCACCAGGAGAAGAAGAAGGGCATCTTAATGTACATGTTTAATTGTTTATATAAGCCATGTAATTTGAACTAGTTCATGGAATTTATTTGTTTGAACATGTTTAATTGTTTTATATAAGCAGCCATGTATTTGATTTTCTGCTTATATTTATTTTCTACTTATATTTAGCTTGATCTTAGTGTTTTATACTAATTAAGTTCATGTAATTTAATATAAACTAGTAATTTACATGAATTGAATTGAATATAAACTAGTCATTTATATGAACTGAACTGAACTGAAAAAAAAAATCCAAATATAGGTCATTTACATTAACTAAACTGAATATAAACTAAGGAGGTCACAAAGCTTTGTTTTATACCAAGTTAAAAGGTCGTTTAAAAAAACAGTCATATAACATAAGAAAACAAATAGGTCTTTTACAGCGCTTATAGAATAAGCGTTGTAAAAGAGCCATTGAAAAATAAAATAAGGAGGCCTTTTAGAGCGCTTATTTGAAAAAGCGTTGTAAAAGTCCTTTTAAAAACACAGTCATATAACATAAGAAAACAAAGAGGTCTTTTACAGCGCT